>JAGDQP010034195.1:0-20257 GCA_022664845.1 Lepisma saccharinum | reverse complement strand
TGATCCTCAGGTCCATCAGACGAATGCCTTCTCGATACTTCAAGTAATGCCCTGGTTGCTACTTCCACATCTTTGCCATCACTGGAACGGTGCTCGCCGAGGGACGTTATTCTTGAGACATGTCACGGGCTTAAGTTTAGCCATCTGTTCAGCCCGAGAAATTAAATCATTGAAATAAACTCTTGATACTTAAATTTCAATTAGTATTGGGTAAGGAAAAGGACCGAGAAGGAAATAGTGTCTCTCTTACGACTACAAACTCGAGACTTTACGATTATGAAGCCAGCACGATTCTAAAACCTCGAACTTTACATTTCTGACCTTTATAGTGACTGCAGGTGACTACAGGTTTTAACATTGATCTTGTGAAACACTGAGAGACGGTTAGCAACAGATTTCCTTTTAAGAATTCTTTATTTCCTTCCAAATTGTTGTTATTTGGATTAATCGCTCCACGATCCTTTTTTCAATCATTGCAAAACATTTTTTAGATGTTTTTCCTAAAGGTCATTTATTGGTATTCACAACCAGTGCTTTATGCAGTCTCCTCTCTTTTGAAGAGGGATTTTGTTCTCTAGGGGGAGGATACTAGACAGTGTCAGCTGTAGGTAATTAGTGACTAGAGTAATTGATGACCGGGTTAATAACGGAGGATAAGAAGTACGACTATTGTTTATAAAAAAAATATTGAATGCCATACGTTTTTTGTGTAAACCATCGAAACGTTTGTTTTCAATTCACTTCAGAATAAAGATGTCACTATTTCTCCCAAACGTTTGCAATAACTTCATATTTGAATTTTGGTAAACGCCTGACTGGAACTCATTTTGAAGTAAAGCAATCGAAAGGATTCCTATTCATAGTTGAAAAGGATAAGATTCTATTTAATATACGTGAAGAAGGTTAAGCAGTCCTTTTTTTAATGAAGGTATAACATATCAACATTTCCCCTGCAATTTAGAATTAGAGACAATTAGTAGGGTAGATTTCTTTTCCATCATTTGGCCTGACCCACTGTTTGTAGGGATATTTATACTTATATTTGGAGTTGATTAAATTATTGATTTCGCTTTGTCCAGCCAGGCGTCTAGAAACTTTTGGCTTGGCCGGGCAAGGGGATGCCAGGCAAGGGCCGAAATCCAATCCTAGTAATTTGTGGGGTAAAAATATGACACGTATGTTGAAACTGGATGATGGGATCGAATGTTGAACACATTTCAGACATACAGAATGTGTAATGGTAAGTTTCTGTTTCAAGTGTGTATATATTTTTTCCTATATTTTGCAAAATATATCACATCAAAAGAACTTAAAACAGAAAATTAAGATTGTGAAATAGTATAGATTGTCTATATTTCCGAGTAAATTTTATTTCTTAGGGCAGCAGACATTTGGTAAATGTCATTATTTTCCCCTAAATGGTATTTTTTGAATTTTTGAACACACAGTGTTGTAAAACATGCTATACTATCGTGTCTTCATATCAGTGTACGAATTAGCCTATCTTTCCAAGGTGTGATAAGTACTTGATATTGTTTACTTGCAACTTAACTTAATGGAACTTAATTGCCCAAATTTTTCATTATGATAATTTAGGGTCGATTTGTCCTTGGTACCAGAATATGATAGTACAAATTTCCGTGTTCAACTTCACGCTTTTCCTTACCGATGGAGAAACTGCTCATCTTTCCAGATTCGTCACTGTACGATTTACTGTAAAAATACCTTAGAACAAAGTATTTTCAAGTGCGGACCAGTTTTATTAGTTGGTAGGTTCAACGGAGCACCCTGCGCCTGCCCAAGGACAGACCTGGAGGATCACCTGTGTTCCGCGGACCACAGTTTGTGGAACGCTGTCTTAGAGATTGTAAACTGTTTCCGTTCTCTCTACAATAAATAATTATTTAACCACAATCCTGCCTTTATTAAAAGATTTGCAACACTTTCAATATACTCAGGGTATGAATTTTGAAGTATAAAATGTATTGGAACTTGTACGTGATGAACAGCCTTCATTAAACCGGTACTCTTCTTTTTGTCCAATATATGCCACGTTAACGATTAATATGAAATACAGGACAATTTTCAACTTCTACGAAAGATATGTATCGCTTGACTATATGTTAGCCACATTTTGAAGATTTTTATCATGAATAGATTACAGTTTCGTGTGATGCCTATTCTCGCTAGCGAAACGCTACTTTTGAGTAGGGTAGGTGGGGTAAAATGGGTCTAATTGAATCTAACCTTGTTTTCAGCATGTAGAAATTCCTTCCCCTCCCCACTAACAAATCTGAATCCCAGAATAATATTGTCAGTTTCAGTTTGGATACACTAATTGTTGGCATCACCACTCTTCATTGCAGTAGAAGCCATTTTGCTCTGTAAAGTGTGGGTGAGGGAAATTTAAGCCTTCAGAAACTTTGCTGTAGAAACAAGCAGGACAATCGCAAAAAATGATTGCACATTCGATGTAGTACATAAGTCACTAATGTTTGTGGAAATAAAAATATTGACTTGACGTCTAGTGGTGGAAATAATAAGCAAAAACCAAAATGGGGTAAAACGGGTATACTCATTTCTGGTCAATGGGATAAAATGGGTATATCAAAAATGAGGCTTTGAAACTTCTTTAACAAGTTTAATATGAAGTGAAAATGCTGTTTTATCGTATCTCATCAAGAAACGTGTGTTTTATCAAGAAACTTGGTTAACTGAGCATTGTTTTAGTATATGTGTAGACAAAACCTTTATCTGAAAACCTGTTATCCAGATATTGGTGACATAGGCCCACAAGTAGACATTTGTCAAATTGTTAGAGTTATGCCAACACCAGCATTAAGTAACCGCGAAATCTATCCAGTGTGGATTTCTTACAAGCAGCCTAGGCTAGTAATTTCTAGCAGGCTTCCTTTTGTTTTGTTATTTTTTGTTTTGCTTTACATGTATCAGTGTTTGTAGTGTAGACCTATTGTTCTACAATACAAAAGAATTAGGGACTATTTATGTTTGTTCACGTGTATATAACTCTCTTGTCATAGTTTCGACACGTGAAAAATATTTGTTCTAAAACAACCTTTGTTCTAAAACAAGTGCAATTTACTCTGGTTGTTTTTCTCGTAGAAGGAACAAAAAACCAGTTTTGAAGATATTTTGATTGTACGCTTTTTTTTCATCAAGAGGGGAAGGATAAAATGCTCACAGGCCATTGAAATGTAATGAAGAAACATACATACCGTTCTTCTCTTTTATTGTTTCTGAGCTATTTGAGTAATTTAGGTAAACCTTGTAAACATATTCATATGCACAACACATGGAATGTTATAACAAACACTTGCTTTGTACAATAATAATACTTACAACAAAGATCCGCCACTTTTTCCATTTTTTCTACCCCTTTTAACCCACCCTCTCCTACTGTTGAGAAATGCAGAAGTGCATGTGAATGAATCTATTCTGGACTTTGACTGCTTTTAGCGATTGAAAGGTGAAAATGAACATAAAACTCATAAGTTAACAATTTTCTAGACTATAGCCTAACAGCTAAGTGCTCTCTTTGATACTGCTCTCGGTCTTTTTTGGTTTTCATATCTCCAGAATTTCCAAACATGTAGAGAAAAGTACCCCAATTTCGCCCACTTCTTTTGTTGGCTGTTTAAAAAGTCAATTGTAATGCTCATAACAAGAATGTGAGTATTGTATTAACTTTTAGAAACATTAAAGTACAAATATGTTGTGACTCGAACAACACAACCTGAGAAATAATGTATTTTCCAAAACAAGACAACAATGGTTTTTTGAAGAAATGGATCCAAATTTTGCCCACTATCTGCTGTCACATAAAATACTACAATGAGTGAAATATTTAAAGAAAATACAAGAAATGTGTTTGAAATCTTAAGTTGGATACTATGAACAATTATGCCATTAATTTATCCATAAAAATGATTGCCACTTTTCTAAACTAAAGAAACAGCTGTAAGTAGAAAAAGAAAACTGTGATCCATTGTAAGTCCAAAAGCACGAAATCTGGAGAAGATGTAGATTTTATCTTTAAACCATTTTCTAGTTATTACAGGCAAATATCTTGGGTGAAAAGTTGACCTTTTGCTTCTTTAACAACACATTTTTCATGAAACCAAATGTGACATTTTCTACATGCAACCCACTTTTCATCCTTGTTTTCTTGGAAGTACAGCGTATCATAATAAGTGGTAGATTCAGTGCTTTTTATGTATAATTCCATTGGTCATCTCCTTTGCCACCTCAGCTTGATAAATAAAGTTCTTTAACTTTGCTGTACGAAGTTGCTTATTTCTTTTCAATTTTCTCTCTCACTGTTAGATGTGACAGTATAATTGTCAAATAGGAAATATATTGCGCGGTTTTAACTGAATTTCAGTTTGTTCTCTGCTCCTCCAAACCAATTCACGTTCTTCATGTTCTACAGTGCACCGTGTTAAATTTACGTATTAGAAATTTTGGCGAAATTTGAACTAACTTGACACTGTAAAATGCGAGTCTTCCCACACCAGGGTAAATCCTTTTCGCGCCAAAGTATCAGTGTATATTATAGCTCAATTATCACTAACGAAGCATGCTTAATGTTACCACTATGAAACTTACAGTTTGCTGAAGCTCTTATGCAACGTGGGAAGCACTGCGAAACTCCCACAAGGGGAAACACTACAAACTACCACGACACACACACCATATGCTTCAGAGATTACTGTTTGCGCGTTACTTCGGACGTGACGATCGACTGCAATAATTTTAAACTCATACTAACTGCAGTATTTCTATGGTTGAAATTAAGCTACTTGACGAAATTTGCTTACTTTTCTCTATTGTGTGATCGACTCTTACTGTGGTCAGTGATTTGTTATGTAAATTTTTAGTAGTACTAGCTGTAACACCAGTAATAAAAGCTTTGTCAATACACAACATAGTTTCTTTTTATTTTAACATGTATGTTTTGATAAGTAAAACATATAACCTTGCCAGTCTTATTGTAAGTTATGCTAGACCTCGAATTTTACTATTGCATACATCTTTCCTTTGGAACACAGCCATCTGCTCACCTCTCTTTAGAAACCTCTCTCTTCAATTTTATTTCTGCTACTATTTTTGTAAGATTCATGGTTACTACTGAGACTTGGTGCTGTACAGTAGTTCGTTACACTACAAGTACCTCCGGATTTACTTTGATCTTCTTTCGAAGCAGTAGTGAAATCACTTGCGATGTTGTCTTGCACTGTTCGTTTCATAGTTCAGGAGGGTACACTAACGCAGCCTAAATTAAACAATATTTACAGAATGTAGGTATATTTGTTCTGTTTAAGTTATATGTAACTCTATGAAATCCAACATTTTTTTTCTCTACAGTTAACTTCACTTAACTATTTAATAATATCTGAAAACAAGGTAGATTTATTTAAATTATGATTTAAATCGCGATTTAAATCAGATGATTTTTTTTTTAAATCAATGATTTAAATAAGAAAATATTTTTTATTAAAATAGTAGAAATAAAGTGCAATATTTTTTAATCATTCTCTGATATGAATCATATTTAGTCCTTACGTGATGATAATATAAACCAAAACCAAAGTGCGTACCTAGCATTTTAACGAACTATTTGATTGGTTTATTTTGATTGACGTAATTCTAGAAGAGAACGTAGGAACCCAATTTACATTATACGTTTACAGTTTGTATTACCTATGTGTATGCTGAAGGATGAAAAAACAAAGCTGCGTATCCTCTATTGATTTGACTACATCAAATAGCTCTCATTGAGTCGAATTTGATCTAAGACTCTTAGGCAACTTTGGGTCAGACCGAATGGATGATGATGGAGAATTGGTGGAATGAAGAAAGTGGGAGGAAACGAGAAAAGCCACGCAGACGGTCTTTGCACACCATGGCATGAGCTGGAATCGAATCGAGGAGTCCACGGACCAGAGGTGAGCGCTTTAGCACTGAACAACCGCGGTTACAAAATAACTCCCATACTTTACGGAATATTGTCATGGGTTTTTCCCAAATTGATAATGCAATTTCGAGGGCTGAAAATCAAGTGAAATAAATAAAATTTATCTTAGTAAAGTTTAATCCAAGAATATTTTGTTAGGGAGATGTAACCTGGAGAAAAGATGCAATTGTGATTGTAAAATTTGCATTTGCTGAACAGACGTCATTTTGGAAGGAAAGCTAATACACAGAAACATTGTAATTTATTTCTATTTCTAACTTAATTTACCCTTTTAAACCATTCATCGTATATCGACGAAAGTAACGTAGAAGTTTTCCACATGTTAAGTTTCTTTGTAAAATATACCGTAAGTAAGTAACGCCATAACTTCCTTCCTTTTTAAAATTATTACAAGTTGTTGTAATTGCCTATTTTCCATGGCTATCTTCTGAAGCGAACACCACATATTCGTGAATAATTCTTTAGTTTTTACCGGCTATTTGAAAAGAAAAAAAATAATTGAGTAGCTCTTTCAGTACCGCAAGTTATTTAAATAAAAAATTTTGATTTAAATAAAAAAATCGATTTAAATAAAAAGATCAACAATTCTTTTTTTTTTAATTTGTCTGAAAATAACGGCAAGATGTTTCCACTAGCACTCACCACGAACACCCTCGACAGATCAAGACTCCACAGGGCACTGTAAAAGAATAACGTTTGGAGATTATATCAGTCCACAAATACACTAATAGAACTCGACTGTACTGCTCTTAGCTGAGCTATTTTGAGTCAACCTGTAAATATTACGTCGACTCAAGAGTGTTCAGTTAACAAAACAATAATATTTTACCTGAATCAAAGGTGAAAAGGAATCCATAACCTGTTAGAGGGAGCAAAATATCATCCCCCTTGGGTTAGTGAATTCTAATTAGCAACCAGGGATAAATGTATTACAGGGGATCATTCCCCCCATCCCCGTCTGTAATTCGCACCCTGCTTTCCATGTATGTTTTATGATATACGATACTCATAGACCTCACGGGAATGTAAAGGTTACGAACAACAACTTATTTCCTTGAAATGTAAGTTTTCCTCAATGTTTACGCCAACCCAACTTCTTTGTGAATAACATAACCTTTTTTCAACTGGAGATAGAAACATGGGGCCTGAAGCAAACTGCAGGTAAAATAGTACTCTTTGGCCCTAATCGCCTCTCCCCAACTCTATCCCAAATCCTAGGGTAAATATTGACATGCATCTGGTTTCAGGGAAATGTCTTTCATGTTCCTTGTAACAACTAACTGATTTAAATAACTTGTTTACGAGATCTATATTATATAAACAACTCATGTATCAATGTGAATTCCAAATGTTATATTTCAATGTTTCCTTACAGTCGAGTAATAGGTAGCCAAATTTAAAAAATCATTTTAATGTCGGTAAGTACCTCACCTGACCGGTTATTATATATTATAATATGCATTCTTTAAATATGCACACTTATTGTAAGGGAGGCAATGAAATCCTTTAAGGTAACTTCTAAAATCAATTTTGAGGAATGTTTTTCACCTGTACTGATCATGTACTTCTGAGGACAATATCATGAGTGTGTTCAAATGGTGCGGCTAAAGCATTGTTTCAATCAGAGGCGCTAGGACCTCGCGAGGCCCAACGTGAGGTCGCGGTTGAGTGAGGTCGAGATTGAAATTAGAACGCTAGGTTGATATTGAGTGAGGTCGAGGTCGAGCCCCATCACGAGATTGAGGGAGGTCGAGGTCGAAGTCCCGTCGCGAGCTCGAGGTTGAAGTTCCATCGAAAGGTCGATGTTGAGCGAGGCCGAGGTTGAAGTAACAGTGGGAGGTCAAGGTCGATGTTGAAGTTTGATCTCGAGGTCAAAGTTGAAGTTTACAGCAGAAAAAAGAGGGTTGTCGGGCTTTAGTGGCTATGGACACTGAACCAGCTTTTGCAGGAGAGCTGGTCGAGTTTTTAGACTGAAGACCCAGTCCTTTACCGCACACCTCATATATATACTTTTCTGTTTCTTTGCACATTACACCTGGAATCTTTAACCTAAAAAGGAGAATAAGGACATGTAATTACAAGTAATGGTGATCTTTTTATATAACTTCTATTTTCATTGTGTGTTAAGCTGTGCTTACTGCTTACCCATTGGTATGTTTCAATTTATCGCGATCGCGTTCACGGATGCAAGGGAAGTCCATGTTCCGGTTTCCTGGGTCCACTGGTCGTGGTTAAAATGTATTTTCTTTTACACTTTGTGAAATATATTGGAGTAGGTTATTTTTTCACTACGTTCCATTAAAATGTGATTCGCAACTTAAACTTCACCACAGTAGATCCACAGCACTTAAGACTTTAGCCCTCCTCGCGCCCACCCCCACTTTTTAACAATTTTCTAAATCGGGTTTTCTCAACGTGGGGTCGCGACCCCCCAAGAAGGTCGCATTTTGTGTGCAAGGGGGTCGCAAAAGGTGAAAAAATAAATTTAACTAGGGTTTTGTAGGTTAAAAGTAATAAATTTCAAAGAAGGATTTTATTTTGGTTACTGTTTTCATAATTAGTAAAGATAATGTAATTTGTTTAATAGTTTTTAGATAATGTATTTAGGATATCTATTATCAAATACAGATAGTTTTTGGATAATGTAATTTGGATATTTATCACGAAGAATGGTAGTTCTTCGACTGACGCTAAGCAACGAATCTGTTAGCGGCACTCACATATATACAGTTAATTTCGGATCTAGCAAACTACAAGTCTGATTTTGATGCTTGAAGTTGCGTTTGAAAGCTCTTCGCCATACTAAGACACAGATAAAAAATTGTATCGGTAGGACCTCCCTGGGAACCCTAGGGTGGTTTGAAAAAATATATCAGAATTTCACGTTTCTGGTGATAGAACTTACCACAGACCATATAGGCAGACGAAGCTTGCGGAATCGTAATCTACGCTTCAATACCTTTCAAACGGTGTATCACACGTCAAAATCGGTGAAGGGGTTCAAGAGTTATTACCTTTTTAGTCCAATCAGAGAATTTTCACTAATGATAGAAAAGGGCCTCCGTCATTCTGTCTGTCTTTTTGCTTTAGCCCAAAGTGGTTGGTGCCGGGGGGTTTGGGGGTCAATTGCAGGTCCCAACTAGTTGGATTAAATTGAAGCTTATTTTAATGATAGGAGTTACTTCAAAATACGGCCCATTTTTTTTTGTATGAAGACTGCACTTTTTTTTTTAATAGGTAGCCTTACAAAATTAATGATATCAGTATATAAACCCCTTCGTGGTAAAGACAAGAGTCAAGCAAGAATTCTACTCACAAAAGAAGTGATATCCATTTTGCGAGTTACTTTCTTTGTGTCACTTTGGCGGAACGATACTAAATTTCCTAATTTTATTACAAAGGAGACACGTCCGTCATAGTCATCACTTCTTTTGTGAGTAGAATTCTTGCTTGACTCTTGTCTTTACCCCGAAGTGGTTTTTATCAAATAGAGATAGTTTTTGGATAATATAATTAGGATATTTATTATCAAATCAACTGTCATGTTTTGAAATGCCATGTTCTTGTAGGTTGCAGGCTCGTAGACATGGTAAAAGGGGGTCGCACGTTAAAAAAGAAAACTTTGAGAAACGCTGTTCTAAATATTTGTATCAAAAATTGAAGTCACGTCACGTCAGTCGAAGTTTGGAAAGGCAAGAGAGCCCATCTCAGTCGTTTTCCAGGGTTTTTCCTTTAGTTACACAGGCAAATGCCGGGATGGTACCTAATCTAAGGTCGTAGTTTCCTTTCTCATTTTTCCACAATGGTGCTTGCCAAGTTACATCGTTCCTCCGACTTGTGACGCGGTTATCCATATATGCCTGTTCAAGCTACTATGTAAGTCGAATTCGCACAACTCTCCACTTACAGGTAAAATCGAAGATTTTATCGTTCTGCAATAGAGGTGGCCAACTTCTTTCTATACGAGGGCCAATATATGATGAGCAGAGTTTGGATATTTATAACCTAAAACTTCCGTAATATGCATTCATTTATGCCCCTATAATTAGCAAAATATGACTGTAAAAACGAAAATATGGCCAGTAGGATATATGTACAATTTAAAATGACTGACATATAAAATATATATCATCATCATCATATTCAGGCTTTTTCTATCCACTGCTGGCAAACACAATTTCAAAAATATACTATCTTACATACATTTTCGTTCATTCAGGGACGAATAATATTTGGAGTAATTATTGAGACGAAACATGCTTTTCTAAAATATGAACAATAGCCTAGCGATCATTAAGCCGATTGCGGACAACAACGAAATGAACGATCTGAAAAAACAATTTCATTGTTTATTTTTTAAAACACGTCCAGTAAGAAATACAACATTGGTTGTTTTCCAACCAAAATATGAAACAAACTGAGAAAAATAAAACATCTTTATAAAGACATAATTTTCTTAAACAATTTGTACTAAAAAGTAAAAAAGAAAAAAAGAAGAAGAAGAAGAATTTTGTTTATGCATGACTAAAAATAAAAGCGTGGGACGTGCTCTTATATACAATCACTTTATAAATTTTTAAATTGTCGCGCCTCATACTTTTCTTGTTAGTCATACATAAACAAAATTATTTTTTTTACTTTTTAGTATCAATTGTTTAAGAAAAGTATGGCATTTATTATTTTTTTTCGGGTTATTTCGTTGTTCGAATACTTTTTCTGTAGCTAAAATGCTTTGTGACCCAAATCCTAAAGTGTTCTGCAACCAGTCAAAACCCAACATCGTTGCAGGTTAGTATTTATTTTAGGATAAAGAAGTCCATATTAAAATATGCTATTTAAATATTATAGAAATATATGAAAGTAACAATATAATATTGTATTGCCACCCGACTTCCGTCACTGTGCAAAATTTCATCATTCTGTGACGTCGGGAAATGAGTTAAATTAACGTTGCAAGATTTGAGGACACTACGAACCATTGTGAACTAAAGAAAAGAAAGTAAAAAGAATTCCGCCGTTTAGATAAGTTTCCGAAACAACAAACAAGCCAGGAATAAACTTTAAACACTGGAAGTACTGTGTTGAACATGAAAATATGCTTTTATGCTACATTTTTGGATCATAATATGCCCTAAACCGAAAATGTAGTAGAAATGTGGATTTATACGCCCAATGAAACAGTGTTATTGATTTCAAAACACCAAGAAACGTGCTTAAAACTAACTTAACAAACATAATAATAAAAGCCGTGGGAAAACACGATATGTCATAAAAATCCAAGCCTTAATTATCGTTAAGTGAGATGTTTACAAATAGGTAGATTATCTTCCTTAGCAGAGATAGTTAATATTGAGGGAAATAGCATTCCGTTTAGATAGTTTTTTTTATAGCTGATATTGCGTTTTATAAAATTTATCGCTGGACGCCACGTGTGGAAGTAATACCCTTAACCTTTTTTAATCTTTATTCATTCGTTTGTTTATTTTTATTTTTTCCCTTCAAAGCGTTGCCTATTTTCCTACTCTCAGAGATCTAAAACCGTATTTCCAACGTGGTTTACGAAGAAGAACTTAATTCTTACACCTTCAAATTACGATCACGTTATTAAATCATTTTTCTGTGAGCTGTCATGGTGCAGATTTCATTTTCTTCTACCGAATTTTCAATTTCAGAGCGAAAGCAAAATAAACGGCTCCTGACGACAAGGAGGAATGCCTTGTCATCCACAGTCACAAACTCACTTGCTAACGTAATTTAATGCTGCTATATTTTGTTTTCTTTTTTTTCTAGACACGTGTAACCCAAAGAACTTATTAAATTTTCTGCAGCTAGTTCCCAGTATCATATTCTGACTCAAGGCTAAGAATATTTCACAATTACAAAATTCAAGATAGCTATCTCCCCCTTCTCCTCTCCTCATATTGCTGCTAGAAAATAAATTATAAACTAGGCTGAAGAATTCTCATTTTTGTCGCACTATGTTGGAGTTGCTTTTATTGAACCATTGTTAACTGTCTTTGTTTTATTTTTATTATTTCTCTGACTTCTAAGAATCGTGTTTCGAAACCTGATCAAGCTTTCCAATGCACCTGTACTATTTTGTTTGGCTCTGTTATAATTTAACGCGTACACGGTTCATCTAATTCAGTTTCACAGCTCAGTTTCCTATTGACAATCAAGGGACTCGTTCAATTAATGTTGCTATGAAACCGTTTAAAAAAAATAACAATCGTTACATCGTATAAATCTCGGAACAAAAATGAAATTTAAATTAAAACATTTAATAAATAAATTATAGTTATTTTAATTTGTTTAGTTTAACCCTTAGTGAGTGACATGGGGTGCAGGCGAACCCTATGAAAATAAAAGTTGGCAAACCTCAGTTCCTTGACCTTCAGTGTATTTATTTTTCCCCCCAGCAAGTGTTCAGTAAGCAGCATATCGCTGTGTGTAACTGAGCAGCGTGGGATGAATCTGCACCCCACGTTACTCATAGTGGAACTGTAACTAAAGCTGATTTTTTTTAAGTTCATTTTTGGTTGCAAATTTTGTGAAATTAGAGCAAATTAGAAGGCAAGATATAAAATCGAAAGTTTTGTATAATATTTTCAATCACCCTGTTTGCCATTTGCCAAGCCCTGGCAAGACAATAGTATTTGAAAAATGCGATGAAAAAAACACCTGTCCAGAGATTTCACTGGTTAGACCTTAAAATTGGGTATTTTTGTACTTTTTGTAACCTAATAATATGTTTATGGTAAATTTTCTATTGAACATTATATTTCCGTAATTATATCAATAAATTTTGTAAAAAACAAAATCTTACGGAACTCGCAAGTTCATCGACGCAGTAACAAATGTTTGCCATAGGATTCTACTATGGGCAAAATCAAGCCACTTTTCGTCACAAACACCTACTTCTCGAAGATCTCTTCTAATATTGTCCTCCCAACTGTGAAGTATTCGTCGTTGGGCATCCAAATGATTGTTACTTGCTCGTGGTTGGAGCATCAATCATCAATAAAGCATTAGATGAGAGAGGCAAGTTCTGATCAAATTTCCGGAATGAAGCTATGCAAAATAGCAAAAGCATATTAATTTCAAATAGGTAGAGCAATAGTATACGAAGAGTTATATCTAATAGTCTCTTGGCCAAGATATCATACTTCTGTAGTTCACTGCACGTTTCCACCGACGAACAAATATTCTCAGAGTCTTCTCTGAAGTCCCAGCACTTGGTCGATGTTCAAATACTGCTACCTCCGGCACTTGAAGAAACTGGACTGGTGAACGATCAAAATAATGAAGCTGCTGCTTATGAATTTGGTGGTGGCTAGGGGTACTCTGTTCGCAACCAAAGAGCTAAGTTGTGACTGTAGAGTTGTAGTTAGATATACTACAACTCTGCAATGTACTTGGTTGCTTAGTACTGTCTGTCAGAAGGAGTACTTGTACTAATGCACATCACTAGATGACAGGGTTGAAAGTTCATGTCAGATTTTGATAATGACGATCACTGAGTAGCCCACCACATGTTGACTGGCATATACAATGGTTAGTATGCGGTTATTTACAATATTTACAAAAACAATATATACATGTTTGGTGAACTGATTTCTATATACACGAAGTTCCACCTTTTTCCAAATGATTGCTGAGTGATTTCTTGATTCATTTTGTTTGATTCAACACATACATCACTGCACTTTGTGTGGACAAGTTCGTGATAAAAGTTTATATGTGAATAATAAAAATGTTTCCAACTAATTCACACTTCAGTTATATTAGTCCTGGATAGGATCGACTCGGTTATATTGTGTTCTGCACTGCTAGCGTTTATAGCCACAAGTTCACAAATACATAGTTAATGACGTTGTACACTATCATCCAACAAAGTGTACCTTTTAACAAAACAGACATAGATGACTGTTTTGAAATAATGACATAACACTTAAAAGCACTGTCTGGAGTAGTCTTTAGTAGCTCCACAACATGGTGTAATAGTCTCGAACTATCTTAACAGTCTTACGTATAGAGAGTTACACACTCGCGTCGCGATGAAGCGGTATTACAATGTGTCAACCGTATATCACTTAACTGCGGCAACTTCACGACCTAGCAACTTCACGACAGTCTAACAACTAGCAAGCAACTAACTGTGTACCTTATCGCAGTTGTCTCGAAACACCGCGCTACTTTGCGAGAGACTCGCTTTCTACTTGTCGCATGTCTTATGGCAGCGACATGAACAGGTGCTACACATTACGTGTGTATAGCAACAACAACAACCAAAATAATTTTATTATTATCTTATTTGGTGTCCTCCCCGCTTGATTAATGGCTTAATTGAAAGCACTTGCTCCCTGGATTAATATATTCTTGACTTTAGGTCCTCTTTGAGAGAGAAACATAAAGTTTTAGGGATTTGTTGCTCATTGGAAAGAAACTCGCTAGTTTTAAGCAAAAGCTTTACTTAAATAAGAGATAGCGCAATAACACCTAATTTTAGGATCATGGACCATGGGCTACGATATAAAGATAATATGTGCTTTTTTATTCCATTCCACTTACCACCCAAGCGATGTTCCAGCTGCCAAGCCAACCAGCGAAGAATCAGATTTCTGGATTGAACCTCAGTCTCTTAGGTGCGAGGAGACATCGTAGTCCTGCTTTAAATCCAAGACATGGCCCACGCTAAGATCTTCTATGGCCAGAGTAGCACTCAGTTCAATATTTAATGTTCTTGAGTGCGATAGTCGGACGATGTTTTGAGAATCGAGACTAGCAACCGAATGTTCTTGCCAGCTCCATTCAACCCTTCATGACCTCCTCACTTTCCATCTGCCTGACGTCACAAACACTTCCTAGAGGTTCATTCCATTCCAAAAACTGCAGAATTGTCAATATGACATACACAATATGCGGAAGAATTTCTTCATACAAGATAAAGCAGACATAAAGAATTCTAACAATATGAAATACAACTAACTTGCACAAATTGAAATGAAGAAACAAGGAGGCGATAACTGGAAGGAGCGAAGAATTGAGAAAGAGGCTGGCTGGCTTGGCTGTAAAATACCAAAGACGAAATGAAATTCTGTGCTTCCAAACCTTCCTAAAATCCATATTATCAGTATACCCCCTCTTCAAAGCCTTTATCGGCACGATAAAGTCGGACATTTGAATGAGATGTTTGTAAACCCACGGTCCAATTTCCTAGAAAAAGGGGAGAATATTTACGAATATTAAATACATAGTCCTGAGATGGGCCGAAACAATGAACTTGGAGTTGCTCTCTCCCTCATCTGGTAGCAGTGGTACCATAATTGTATCTATTCCACTGGTTTTCCTATAGGTTCTTGGACTTAAACTTACTTTTTCTCTTTCTCCTCTTTAAAGTGTTTTTTTTTTTTTTTTTTTTTTTTTTGACATGCAGGATAGCAACATTTTGTAGGCCACCGCATTGGCGACAGAAGTCATGTGTTGGAATATCCATCCACGACGAAATCGAAATATACTTGCTATGGATTCCAAGTTGTAGTATGAAAATGCCATATTTATCAATCTCCTCATGCTTTTGAATAATATATAATAATAAATTTAATCACTGGTTAATCCGACAATAATCCTATATAAAACAATGAAATAAATGACAAGATAAAAAAATAACCCTGATATACATATAATATGAAATTTGCATATGCAATATATGTGGAAATTCGTATGAAAATTGTATGTACGTATGCAAATATACGTATGACGGACGTGCCCTACACACAACGTCGTCTCGGCATTCCCAACGGTCTTTTTCCTTCAGGCTTTCCACCCAAGATGGAATATAATCTTCGTTTTTCTTCATCCGAGTGACATGGCCTGCCCATCTTAGTCACCAAGATTTCATTATTTGTACAATATCGGGTGAGTCCGTGGAGTTCATCATTATGCAGTGTCCTCCGTTCCCCAGACCTCGGGGTAGCCGAGAGGTTAGAACGCTTTCTTTCTTTCCACGTGGTCACGGGCTCAAATTCCGCAGGGGTCAGTTGAATGCAGTTGTTAGGAGCCCACTTTACCAAAACCTGTAGGTCCCATCCTCAGAAGCTCACCATTTCGTTTAGGACGTTAATAACAATTCATTCACTTCACCCCCAGTCATCTGGTCGCGTTTCGACCCGTATATCTATCTCAAAACCTTATTTTCAAACCCACGTAATTTATGTTCATCTGCTAGGGTCGTACTCCAACTTTCGCAACCGTAAAATATTACCGGCAGAATAACCGTCCGGTATATTTTCAAGTTTCTATGTATTAATCGCGAGGTTAGGAGTTTCTGGACTGAATAGAAAGATGCGTTACTCGATGCCAAGCTACTTTTTATTCCTTCCGTGACCTCCTTTCTGCTTGTTACATATTCTCCCAAGTATTTACATTTGTTTACTTTCTCTATGTTCTTGTTCTTAATTGTTAAGTATCTATTTCCTTCAATCCCTGTATTTAGATATGTTAACAGATATTTTGTTTTCTCTATGTTTACCTGTATATCTCGATGTAGACTTATCTCATCGCAAGCTTCTACTAACAAGGGAAGTCGGGGAACTGGTACGCGGAGATCTGCATGTGTTATCTATCATTGGAAAGGTCACACCGAGTACATGTTATATGTGAAATATCTCGCTTGAATGGGGCCTGTAGGGGGGGAGGTGACCATTTGAAGATCCGAACAATGCAAGCCCCGAAACACCAGAAAACGTGGACAAAATAGGAGGCTGTGTTTCAATGTATTTTCAATATATATTTAAAAGGTATCTGAGTACGAATCTGACATCACATTTGTAAAATTCAAAATGGCGGATCCAACATGGCGCACACAAATTACAAATAAACAGCTATGCATCTGAAATTGGGTATATAGAGATATTCGACGTCGCTAATTATGAATCTGATACCAGAATTGCAAAATTCAAAATGGCGAATCTATTACTTCCCAATTACCAGAACCTTGTCCTTCGATGCTCGCAATCCGGCAAGTTAAATGAGGAACTGGTGGGCGATTTCTTCCGTAATGTCCTCAAACCTGACGTAGAGAAGTTTCCAGCAAAGAAGGCCGTTGTGATTGCCGATGCCTGGAGTGCTCAAAAATCGAAGACACTGTACGGAGATGACAGTGTTGCGATTACGTTAAAAATCCTTCCATCAGGTTCCACTGTTTTCATGCAACCACTGGATGTGTTTTGCTTCCATCAGTGGAAAGATTTTTATGAAACGGCACACTGAACATGCCTTTCTTACAAGAAACGAAGACGAAACATGTCTTTCTTACAGACATTGTCACGCCTGCTGCACAGGCGTGGCAATGTCTTGAAAATTCATAGCCTCATTTTGAACCAATTTCAATCGGCACTGTCTCGCCCCTTGTTTAGGTACGCCTGGTACAAAGCGGGTTTTGATGTACCATATGTTCCATTTTAAAGTGTAAAGGACATATTTTTTTCTTTCGACGATCCTATTTGCCAGAACTGTAAGCAGAAAGAATCCTGCATTGCATGTTCTTACGTATTTTGTCGTAAAAGCCTGTGTTACACCTGTTTCTTTGACCTCTACCATTATCATTAGGCATTATACACTCTTTCCCTCATCCTCTTACACGCATGTAACGCACAGCAGTGCATACCTATGGGGGTTCAAAGTGTAAACGGAATTATGTGATAACAGAAAGACAGTTGTGGAAGCATAACGCATGTTTTAATCCAAAACGCGCACTTTTCGCTGTCATTGCAGTGGGGTTCGAAACACCACTATACGTAGACAAATGTCATTTTCTAGCTGAAAGCTCTGCTGTATACTACAACAAACTCCGTGTTTATTATCACGAATCAGCTGCCCCTACTTGCCCCGTTATGTACTAATCGTATTTTTCTACTACATGTGTAATCATCACATATGTTCGTTATGTACATTTTTTTTTTAATTTTTGTCCGTCATATTGGATCCGCCATTTTGAATTTTACAATTTTGGTATCAGATTCATAATTAGCGACGTCGAATATCTCTATATACCCAATCTCAAATTTATAGCTTTTTTTTTGTAATTTGTGTCCGCCATTTTGAATTTTACAAATGTGATGTCAGATTCGTACTCAGCCACCTTTTAAATCTATATATACCAAGTCTGATACACATTGAAACACAGTTTCCTGTATTGTCCACGTTTTCTGGTGTTTCGGGATGTGCATTGTTCGGATCTTTAAATGGTCACCACGCCCCTACAGGCCCCATTCACGCGAGATATTTCACATGTAACGTGTACTCGATGTGATCTTTCCAACGATATATAACACATGCAGATCCCCGCGTACCACTTCCCCGACTTCCCTTGTAAGACTTTGATGTTACTTTGTAGTGAATCTACATATTGTCCTCTATTACATCTACATCATGTGCATACACGAACAGTTGATTCAAACCATTCAATGTTAATCCCTTTTTGTCCTCTTTTATTTTCAGAATTGCGTTTTCTAAGTTCGCGAAGTTAAACAGTAATAGTGACAAGGCATTGCCTTGTATCGGGGTCACGGTGGCTCAGTTGGTAGACCGCTCATCTCTTGGCTCTGGTGCTAGGGGTCGTCGGATCGATCCCAGCTCATGCCATGTGGGCTTTGTGGTGGACAAACACCGTGTGCGTGGGTTTTCTCGGGGTATTCCTGTTTCCTCCCTCTTTCTTCATTCCACCAATTCATCCTATCATCATCCATACGGCCTGAGCCATAGTTGCCTAAAGGCCTTAAAATAAATTCAATTCGCATTGTATCAATTCGTTGCGAATCTGTAAACTATCTGACATATTTATTCCTTATCTGCAAATGTAGTCTCTGAGACACATCCTCACTAGTTGAACCATTTTTTTCAGTATTCCATATCGTACCAGGGTACTGTATAACTTTTTCCCTTTTAATAGAATCATATGCTTTCTTAAAATCGATGGATAGCTGATGGACATTCTCATTGTATTCCCACTTCTCCTTTAAGTTTTGTCTCAAGGCGAAAATCTGATCGAACGTGGATCTATTTCTTCTAAATCCAGATAAGTGATCTCCAATTATTTCATCTACATATATGCTTAGGCGGGTTACCAGTATATTCAGAAACAGAAACAAAACAGGGAGAATATCTGACGCAGAAGATTCAGGAGATAGTGGAAATCGACAAGACAAATAACATACGAGATCTATACAAAGGGGTAAACTTGTTAGCAAAGGTCACCAGCCGAGAAATGAACAATATGAATTCTGTTCTAGTACATCAGGAAAATAAACAAATATATATCTGAATACATATTTTTCCATTACATATTTAGTGTGTCGCGTAAAAGATACGACTAACTTCAGGAGACGATTATTCACATAAAAAAGAAAAAAGTTCCTTTGAAGAAGTTTCGAAATGTGCGTATTTTTGTCGCTACAGGCACCCAAATTTAGTGATACATTGTAACAGATAATGTAAATAATTTCATAAGCGGTGTCGGCTTAGCAAATTACCATCATAGTTGTACAAATGGATGCAGTGGGTACAGGTTCAATTATGATTTACTAAGATCACACGGCTAGCATATTTATTGGATTTTGAAGAAATATATTTCTCATGAAGTGAAAACTAAGCTTAGAAATAGGTGGGATGCGCCAAACGATATATCATATAAGATCTTGCCCCCATCCCCAAGCAAGAACTAAAATGACGCCACTGACTTCATTGTCTGAGATGGGCTTACATCTCAGAGCCTGTACAGCACAGAAATAAACTTAAATAAGGCTTAGCGGAAGCTTGCTTGTTTCGAAATTGAAAGGACATATATTTAAAAAAATTAAGACTAGTCATTTCGACTGAAGTTTCGGTCGTTTGCCTCATTCACACCAGGCGAATTACGGGAAGGTACGTTGAAGTAAAAACAGATCAAATATTTTCTCCATTCCTCGCATCGGTAAAGTGAATACCTTTACAGTCAATAAGGCACTGTTAGAACATCTCCTCTTCAACGGTCAGGAAAGTAATCTATTAAATAGTTCTGTTTGCAGTTAGTTACAATTTACGTCTAGCATAAGAAATATCCTAACTGTTTTTATTAGAACAGTTCCAGAATTCATTTATTGAAAGATAACAAAGTGTAAGAAAAACCACCAAACTAGCTAAGTGAAATAAATAATTTGTCTAGTTGTAGTTTGCGTTGCCTTTAATAAATTACTTTGAACGGTTATTATTATTATTATTATT
>JAGDQP010034193.1:5170-20262 GCA_022664845.1 Lepisma saccharinum | reverse complement strand
ACAGTCATTTTAAAACACTTCTGCGCATCTCACATCTCTAAACCTTCTATTTTTTCTTCTACGTCAATACTTGTCCCCGTTTTCTTCCTTAAAGACACCAAGCAGAACAACCATGAATCCAGTCCTTCATCCACAAAAGTGCATGCAATTTCTCCAAGTACTCATCATTTCTAATTGTTTATATATATATATACAAAAACTTTAACAATGTAATAATATTATCGGAATGCATCTCTAAAAATGTTTCATAAATTTCCTTACAAGTACAGTAAAGTTTCCCTACACAATTTCTCCCTTAGATCCTTACAAATGTCAATACAGTTGTGCTGAGCTGTGTCCATAGGAGTATGATTATAGCATGCTATACATGTTAATGGCAATAACGGTTTCCAATGGTCTATACTGCTTATTATACAATCAGGACTAACTTTGTTAGTACAACATTCACATACCATCATTATGTAATTTCATCAGTACTTAGGTTCGAGTCTTTTGTTGACCATCTTTATAGAATTTGTTCACTAATCACAATATGTTGTCTCATTATCAGTTGTCCAATAAAATATAAGCAAAACAAATGCTTTAAACCACATTTGCACAACTCAAATACCATCAATGTTACATGAATAACGTATTTCTTTAAGTCATTCGGGTTGACAGCAATATCCATCCTTAGTTGGGTTCAATAAATATTTTATCTAGCACAAACAGCAACAAGTTTTCAAAACTTTTGTTATATTTTCTTAATCTACTGATCAACATATATCTTTATACCAACTTTCACGTTTCTATCTTAAACGGTATGGAAAATGGTTCTTCCATCCGCCATATTTGTTTAAAGATGGCGACTTTTCCAAAAAATATTACATTTTCGTAATCTACTTGTCAAACTATATCATTGTACCAAATTTCAGGAATCTATCTTAAACGGTATGAAAACTGGTTTTTTCGTCCGCCATATTTGTTTTAAAATGGCGACTTCTCCAAAAACTTCTTACATTTTCGTAATTCTTTTGTACTGATCAACGTTTCTACCAAGTTTGAAGTTTCTATACTTAGCCGTTTAGGCTGCGTATTCTTTCAAAAAATAATTTCGGCGGCCATATTTGTTTAAAGATGGTGACTTTTGTACAATTTTCTAATATGTTTGTAATTCTTTTGCAGTAGTCAACGCTTTTATCAAGTTTCAAGTTTCTAGGCCTAGCCGTTTACGCTCTGTATTCTTTCAAAAAATCTTTTCGATGGCCATATTTGTTTAAAGATGGCGACTTTTGTACAATTTTCTCGTATGTCTGTAATTCTTTTGCAGTAGTCAACGTTTCTACCAAGTTTCAAGTTTATAGGTCTAGTCGTTTAGGCTCTGTATTCTATCAAAACGTCATTTCCACGGTCATATTTTTTTAAAATGGCGACTTATAAAAACTTTTCTTAAAATTCTTCAATCTAATAATGGCAATACGTGTTCATATAAAGTTTCAGTTCTGTAGCTCAAACGATGTGCAAAATAGATTTTATGTCGGCCATTTTAGTTATAAAATGGCGAGTTTTTAAAAATCAAAGGCAAAACCAAAATAAGTACATTTCTTAACTTCAAAACCAGTATATACAACATTCACGTTTCGTCATGAGGTTTACGTCCTGCATTCAAACCTTTTCAAATTTACCCACGCTTTCGGAAGGTTTTCAGTTCGAGTTTAGTCAAATTACATTTTATTTAGTACAATAGGGTCTTGTTTCTGTGTCAGTTCTTGTATATCTTAATACCAACTTATATTCAACATTTGTACAATTTATCAGCGCTTTCGGGAGCTTTTCTATGCAAATTTAGTCAAATTACATTTTGTTCAATACAGTAGGTTCTTGTTCCTGTGTCAGTTCCTGTATATCTCAATACCAACTTATATTCAAGATTTGTGCAATTTATCAGCGCTTTCGGGAGCTTTTCTATGCAAATTTAGTCAAATTACATTTTATTCAGTACAATAGGTTCTTGTTTCTGTGTCAGTTCTTGTATATGTCAACACCAAGTTATATTCATCATTTCTGCAATTTATCAGCGCTTTCCTAGCTTCAAAAATCCGTATATTTCACATTAGTTTCAATAAGATACAACAAACGGTCTACTAGACGTCCAAATGTGTGTTAGTTCAATATATGATTATGTCATAAGGCGACATTCTGCCATCAGCATTATTCCTGAAACAAACAACTAAAGTCTTCACATATGTATTTATCAGTCAGCATTAGTCAAATGTTTCAAGACCAGTCCAAGTATTATCTTCAGTAACCATCACCACTATACCACAACAACCTTAATGTTAAACTTTAACCATTGGATCTGCCACAAGGCAACAAAATCTAACAGTTGCAGCAACTTAAACTTTAAACAATGGATCTACCACAAGGTAACAAAATCTGACACTTGGAGCAAGTTAAACTTTAAATATTGGATCTGCCGCAAGGTAACAAAATCTGACACTTGAAGCAAGTTAAACTTTAAATATTGGATCTGCCGCAAGGTAACAAAATCTGACACTTGGAGCAAGTTAAACTTTAAATATTGGAGCTGCCACAAGGTAACAAAATCTCACACTTGGAGCAACTTAAACTTTAAACAGTGGATCTGCCGCAAGGTAATAAAATCTAACAGTTTCAACAACTTAAACTTTAAACATTGGATCTGCCGCTAGGTAACAAAATCTGACACTTGGAGCAAGTTAAACTTTAACCATTGGATCTGCCGCAATGACATTCTTTTCTTTCAACACAAGTCAGCAAAACAGTCAAATTACATTTTATTATGCAAAATCGGTGTTTATATTTCTGCATATCTCAATTCCAACTTATATTCAATGATTCTTTTCGTGTTCGTTACCTTTCTGTAATTTACTAAGGTCTTTGGAAGCTTTTCAGCACAAGTTTAGTCAAATTACATTTTAATACGCAAAATCTGTGTTTATAATTCTCTCAATCAAGCATCAACCCTAACTAAAATTATATCAAACAATGTTACTGCCAATACAATGTTCCTAGATCTTCTTAATATTCACAAGTACTTGAAGTATCTTACATTCATGTCTCATTGGCATCATTACCAATAAGCACTTCATGTTTTCTTTTTAAAATAATACTATCACAATTGATTCCATCAACCAAGCTGGGTAAATGAATTCAGGCATCCGTTCTTTTTTTTCTTTTTTTTCTTAAACTAAACTGGCGTTGGCCTCTAGGCAATGACTTCATTATCTCCACTTGTGGTTTGGATCAGAAAGGATCATGAAAAAAAAGGTAACTCTTTCCTTTTCTTCTTCAAAACTAATTAATCTTTATGTGTTTTCTTTCTCTTCGTTCAAGGAAAGGGGAAAACATGGCTTGCGGCAATCCGGGGTACGTTAGGAGGGTAACAGTGAGAGTCTCATTCAAGGAATACATGTCTCATTGTTTTGTAATTAAATCATGGAGTAGCAAAGCAGGGTACCAACATGGCCTGCGGCATTCCGGGGTACGTTAGAACGATGTCACTACTCATTGCTCTCTCCCCAAACGTATTGGTTAACATCTTGCACCAAATATCTTGGTTATACTGTTTACTAAGGGCACTCCATCTATATCAGACAGTTTGCTTTGAAGAAAGAAGAGTGAGTGATGAAAGTGTCGCAAATGATTACCCCTCTCCCTCAAGCATTAACTCCCTCCACCCTCACATATGCTTTCCAGGGTCCTTTTTGATTAACAATGTGCAGTATACAAGCCTACATAAAAATCATTCATAGATCGAGCTATTTCTTGAATAATTGTTGTTCACCACACAAAAAAAAATCCGAAAGAAGAAAAATTTAAATTACGAGAATTGGAGAGACAGGCGAATTCTAGTCAAACAATATGTCGTATAAAAAAATGAAGAAAACCAAAATTATGTAAAATTTTGTGTTCTTTATGTCCTATGCAGTTTTTTGTATCTTTTACCATTTTCGCGTAAATGTCGAAAAACTGTCTTCAAAGCTCGGATGGATGCCACTTTCCAATATGGCGACCGATGGCGAGGCGCGAAGATCAGAATGTAGATTTTTAGTATGTTAAACTAGGGTGTACGTATATGAACTGGAACCAAGCATTATTATTACACGCCTTATATTAACTTGCTCTGTAATCATCTCTGGTACAAATCTTGTAATTGATATTTAACTCACTTCCCATCATCCGATGTCTTTGAAATTTTGTAAACTTGCTTGCTTCCGATGACAATACAATATTCAATCATTAGATATACGACAGAATAATCCAGTTAACTGTAATTAATTAATTAATAAAATAATTAGAAATTATCCTTAAATGCACGCAACGCCGCATCTATTTGTGTCAAGTTTGGGTTACCTATCTCGCAAGAGATTAACATTCATCTATTATACATTATAAAATAATTAAAAAACACGTTTTTTAAAAACAGGCTTTTTTAAGATGGACTAGAAAGTAAAAAATGATAAATTGAATTAATCTTATGAATTGGAAAATAAAAGCGTGGGTGTTCTTGCTTACCTTATCATAAAATCATAATATCTAAGAGCACCCACGTTTTTATTTTCCAATTCATACGATTACTTTTTAGTCCATCTTAAAAAAGCCTGTTTTTTAAAAATCATTTTTTAATTATTTTTATTAACTTACTCTGTAATCATGTTTCATCTCTGGTACAAATCTTGCAACGTTAATTTAACTCATTTTCCGACGTCATACAATGATGAAATTTTGCACAACGATGTAAGTAGGGTGATATTAGAACATTCCATTGTTACTTTCATATATTTCTATATGTGTATATATTTTAAAAACATATTTTAATATTTTGTTATTAATTACAGACTTCTTTATCCTAAAATAGTTACTAGCCTGCACCACGGCTGGGTTTGGCTGGTTGCAGAACACTATAGGATTTGGGCCACAAAATATTGACTGGAGAAAAAGTATGAACATCGAAATAAGCCGAAAAGAATAATAAACAAAATTATTTTTAAAAAAAGATTTTAAAAAGTAAATTAAAAGGGATTTTAAAAAACACGCTTTTTTAAGCAAAGAAAAATGGAATAAAAAGTAAAAAATAATAAATTTATTAATCGG
This sequence comes from Lepisma saccharinum, assembly GCA_022664845.1. Classification (NCBI taxonomy): domain Eukaryota; kingdom Metazoa; phylum Arthropoda; class Insecta; order Zygentoma; family Lepismatidae; genus Lepisma; species Lepisma saccharinum. The sequence goes on along the minus strand of JAGDQP010034193.1, from coordinate 15,147 downwards.
AAAATAAAAGCGTGGGTGCTCTTGCTTATCTTATCATAATATCTAAGAGCACCCACGCTTTTATTTTCGGATTCATAAATTTATTATTTTTTACCTTTTAGTCCATTTTTCTTTGCTTGAAAAAGCGTGATTTTTAATCCGTTTTTAAATTTTTGTTTGTGTGTTTGAATTTCATCAAAAAAGCCGTATCTAGACTTGACTAAAAAGTGTCATACTATGCAGCTTCGTTCATTTTTACATAATACTTAGATTTTAAAGAGTTCCATTAGACTTTTATACTTTATTTAATCGAAAGATGTTTTGGTATTAACTAAAATTAACTGTATGTATTTTTCTAGTACATTTCGACAGTCTTTACAAACGTTATTCACAATATGCAATCCCTAAAATACGAAAGATTCTGAAAAATACAACGAATGATAACTACGATTTGAAGCCATTTTTTAAAAATGGCCGTCAAATTTTTTACAGACCAAAACTGAAATGGCCCTATATCCAAAAATATTCAATATTATATAGTCTACAAGTATAGCAAGTTTCGTGCTTCTATCATTAAAGGCACAATCATTTCACCTATCTACTGCACTAAAATCTTTTAAAAGGAACACGTAATAAACATTGCTAAAATAATAACCCCCACGGCTTGCATTTTTGGATAGGGTGATGCCATTTCGCACATTTGCAAGAAAAGTGTTACAACCAAAAAAGTATCATTTTACAGGAGGAGGAAAAGAAGTGACGTCTTACTTGAAAAGTCATATACACAATCCATTGAACACTTATGCTATCTACCGAACACCGATGTAGATAGACATGTGGTATTTTTGTCAAAGAAGTACAATAGTTTATCTATTTATTTATTTATTTAGAACACAACAGGAGAACCTAATTACAATGTTCCATATTTTACATTATTGTCACCGCTAGGAGTACAATCAACATACAGTATTCTTTTTTACAATGTTATGAATTTGTTTAACATTCATGTTATGAAAATCAATTTCCTCAACTCTTTTACTTATGTCATTATAGGTTGCGCTCATTCTCCAAGTTGGTGACTTTTGCATACTATTTGTTCGCGGTTTTTTATAATAAAAGAATCCTGAGTTTTTTGTTGTTTTTGGTTAATGGGACATGTATCTGAAAGTTTGAGAGCAGATTGATGCAATCTATTCTATTTGTAAACACTTTGTATAGAAAAATCATTTCATGAAGAGTACGTGTTCCCAAGAATCATCATGTTAAAGTTTGTATTTAATATTTCTTTGCTATCAGTTCTTGGATAAACGCCTGTTTCTTTGTATACCAGGAATCTTAGGAATTTTGCTTGGATTCTTTTCAGTTTGCCTGAGATGTGTGCAGTACTTGGATTCCAGTTTTTGATCTTACATATGTTTGAAATAGACGTATGAGAGTTTCTGTCTTCCTGAAACCCTTTCCCATTTTATTATTAATCCCAGATATCTATACGCTTCATAACAACTTTGTCTACATGAACATCAAAAAGCAATTTGAAATCAAATATTATAGTTTTGGGGTATGGTAGAGGTGTGTTATTAATTTTATATTTGAAATGCACGGCTGTCTGACGTCTTGTAAATGACATTACATTACATTTGTTGACATTAATTTCAAGTTAGTTATTGTTACACCATTTAACTATTTTGTTTATTTTAAGTTCTAGATTTTCACAATCGTTCAATGAGTTGGTAGTAGAGTAAATTTTTAGGTCGTCAGGGAATAAAAGTTTGTTAGGTGTTTTGATACGTGCAGGGAGATCATTAATGAACAATAAAAATAATAGGAGTCCTAGGTTCGACCCTTGAGGCACTCCCGGAGATACAGAATATTCTTACGATATTCTATCTTTGTAAACAACATATTGTTTACGATTATTAAAATAAGACTCAAATAACTTAACCAGACCTGGGGGAAAATGAAATTGCCTAAGTTTTTCCGTAAGAATGCAGTGATTTACTGTATCAAATGCCTTAGCAAAGTCGGTGTATATTACATCCACTTGCTGGCCCTGGTCTAAGGTTGAAGTTATGTAGTCAGTAATGAGGCAAAGGTTCGTTATAGTTGACCTGCCACTGAGGAAACCTTGTTGAAATTCTGATATTGATGGTCTGACATGAATACTGATTTTTTTGTACAATATTTATTCAAATACTTTGGCAAATGTGCATAATATAGTAATTGGCCTATAATTTTTTATTTCAGATTTGATATTGACTTTAGGTATGGGACATTATTTTTTCATTTATCCGGAAACACATTACAAGTGATTATTAGGTTAAAATGATATAAAGTGGTGCCAATAGGAGTTCTTCGCAGCCCTTTACTATATATTGCGGAATATCATCAGGGCCTGTACTTCCTTTTGATTTTAACTTTTTTATTGCATGTTGTATTTCTCGCATTTCAAAATGTGAGACCTCAAGTTGATCTAATTTATCGCTCAGTTTAAGCGTTCCTGTTTGCTTGTAATTACCCTGTGTATGTTCTTTCTTGTAGACACTTTGAAAATACTCAGCAAAGGAATTCACAATCTCATTGTCGGTCTCTAACATCCGGCCATTATATGTTAGTGTATTACATATACACTAATGTTTTTGAGCCAGAAAAATAAAAATTGCAAAATGTTGTAGCACTTTAGTTGGAAGCGTGCCATTTGTGACGATGTCTTGCTATCTTTGAACGCCTCTTGCTCCGAAATAACTGTCTAGTTTCGAAATTCCTTTAAAATAACTTTTTCTCGTTTGTACACACAAAATGTACGACCATGTAGGGAACCTGAAAGCAAGAAGAAAATTCTTTTCAAGACATTTCGAAATCAAATAGTAGTTTCGGAGCTAGAGGCGTTCAAATGATATCTCTCTCTCTCTCTACATACATACATACATATATATATATATATATATATATATATATATATATATATATATACTTGTATATATGGCAGAGGGGACCGCCCCGCTGGTCTAGGGGCTACCGTCGCTGACTGTGAACGTGGGGGTCCCGGGTTCGATTCCCGGCTCTGCCAAGGAATTATTTTCCAAAGCAAGAAGGTCTGGAACGGTATCCATCCAACATCGTTATGAAATTGGTGAGCTGCTGTGAATAAATGGCATTGGAAATAAGCCTCATCCAGCAGTGGATTGAATATGGCTGTGAATTATATTGGAGAGTGGGGGGAGGGGTGCACATTTAAATGCAGTTTTGGGCAAATTAAATTTTGTTTCCTTCTCACTCACAGATAATTTGTTCAGAAAGATAAATAACACATGTACGGGAACATATATAGCTCACCAAACAAAATGACGTACTTCATTGTCACCTGAAAGCAAGGACAGGAGGAACTGGGAGACTATCGTTCAAAGATAGATGTAAACAAGGGTGCGGTAGCTTTTAACTTGCTGGGGTAGTTTTGAATACATTGTTAATTTTATTACAAGAACATTTACTTTCTTAGTAATTGCTTCTAAATACAAATACGGAAACAGAAGAAAGTAAACTAAACTTTTACTAGCAATACAAAGAATATAAACTACGCAGTTGTTAATTAAAGCTTGTTTCTGTATTGGTGTATGAAGATTGCATAACCATTAGGTTTACATAAACTTTAAACTCGTAAAAATTTTCTAAAAAAAAAAGTCTTACACATAACCTGATTAAAATGCTTTAAAAGATGTGCTGATTTGCAAAGGTGAGACAAAACTCTTGTATCCAACTAAAGACCATTAACAATCTTAAAGGTGTAAGCCAAAACTATTCGAAACCATTATATGCCATCACTTGCAATTCTATTTAATACACATATTAAATCAGGATCAACATGGATTCATACCTACCCTAGTAGCACACATACATTGAAAATACGTGGACTAAACGTTAGTACCGAAACGTTATTTTAACGTTGTATATGCACCGAAATGTCCATCTGTTCAGCAGTTTATTTTATATTGAATAATGGTTGAGAAACAGGTTAAAATCAACGTCTAGAAGAAACGTAGTGTTCATCGTCAAGAAGCGGGCGATGAAGAAACGTATTTTTAACTTTGTTTATGCCCATCTGCTCAACCTTTTTTAGTTGGCCCAAACAGAGCATAGTTACTAGCTGCTGTCTATTGGTATAAATATTTAGTTGGATTTTGTCTGTTGTTTTCATGATGATGTATTAATTTATTAGCATTTTTTTCAACCGTTTGCTGTGGTTTCAAAGCTGGAACTTTCCGCCCTCGACGTTGGTAGCTCCTCACTCTAACCGCCCAGCTACGGAGTCGCCTTCAGAGTCACTACTCTTTTATTATTCATTTTATCTTCCGAAGACATTATCTGTTGTAAAGGCATGCGTAGCCTTGAAAGCAGACGCGACGAAACGCGTCAGTTCACCATCATGTGGATTCATTTTGCTCATGGAGTAAGGAAGGATAAAGGTAGTCTTCATCGTCAAGAAGTGAACGATGAAAACACGTATTTTTGAAACATATTTTTAACATTGTATATGTCCATCGATTCAAGGGTTTAGCCGGCGTTTAATAATGGTTGAAAAGTAAACTTATATTCAAAGTCAAAACTAGACAATAGAAAACGTATTTCCGAAACGTTAATAAGCCGTTTAATTAACGATCAAATACAGTTGAAAAAGTCAATGAAAATATCATGAAAACGAACACTACTAAACGTTTTTAAAAGTGTCGCTACCTGAACAATGATGTGCTCAACGGTGACATTTCATTTTAAAGACGGTAAAAATATTTCGTACGTTTCCAAACAACAATACTATTAATTTTGTATTTCTCAATGAGTGTAATATGTTGCCTTAGAAAAACGCGTATAAAGCGAAATCTATGTTATAGTTGAAGTTGAAAACACGTCACATTAACGTCCTATTAACGAAATTAAATGTTCTTTGGAATATAGATTGAAATTTAACGCGTCTTCAACATGAAAAAGAGAACACAAACAAAAAGCCTTCAATTAGCTTGTAACAACAAAGTTTATTCCATTAAATTAGAAAAATCCCATGAAACGAAATCTATACCATAGTTGAAAATAGCAGTTGAATCCACGTCGTATTAATATCTTATCAACAATATCAAGTCTTTGCCGAATTATGGTTTAAAATTAAACACACTTTTTTCAACCGATAACGGTTAATCAGCAAAACAAAAGAAAAATCAACGTTGAAAACACGTTTGTGGGTTACTGGGGTAGAAAATCTGTTGGAACAAACCTATATCAACTAGTGAACACAATACAATGGTTTGGCAGTACCATATCACGATGTGATATACTTTATAGAGAACTTGCTAAAGAATTTGATGCTGTAAACAATGTAATACTAATTGAAAAAGAAATAAAAAAACATTGGGCTTTCTCCACTTTTTGTCAAATGATTCAGAAGTTACTTAACAAATTGAACCTTTAGTGTAAAATTGGGTAACAACATTTCTAATAGAGCTACAATAACTAATGGTATACCGCAGGGCTCTCCCTTGGGACATTTATTATTTAGTATGTTATTTAACGATATTGGTATTCATGCTACGAATTCAAAAATCCTTCTATATACTGATGATCTAAAAATGTTTAGAGAGGTTAACAGCACAAGAGATAATAATTTATTACAAGAAGATCTAAATCGTATAGAACAATAGTGTTTGGACAACAAGATGGGAATAAATACACAAAAGACAAAATTATCAGCTATGCAAATAAAATTCAAACTATATAAGTACAAAGTAAACAAAAAAGATTTTGCTGTTCTAGAGCAGTGATAAACAAGGAGCAATACAGTGGACGGTACGTACCTTTAGGTTTCGAAGTAAGCTCCATCAGCATCCAACACTTTCTGCCAACGTTCCTGTAGCTGCACAATACCCTGGTGATAAAAGTCGGCGGTCTTCGAGGCAAAGAAGTCCATGAGTGCGTTCCGCAGGTCTCTCACATTGGCGAAGGATCTCCCATGGAGGTGGTTGTCGAGGAAATGAAACAGGTGGTAATCTGTTGTCGTAAGGTCCGGTGAATGTGGTGCATGGCACAGTGTCTCTCAGCCAAGTTGCTGAAGGGTCTCCCGGGTCCTCTCACCAACTGCCTGGTATATACGGCGACTTGATGCGGGAGCTGATAGGCCAGGTCGATTTTAAAGTCATACACCAAACACACGCGAACAAGCTGCTTCGATACCTCCATTTTTTTTTACACTAGACGAGCTATGTGTGAGTATCGTGCCTGTGTTACTGAAGGTCGATGATCACACTAAATCCCGATCGCTTGGCAGGCACGTGTGTCATTTCGTTTCCTCTCTGTGCGTGCATGATTAATGTGACGTCAATAACAGTCAAAAAAGTGTTTGGTTACCTAGCAGTTGTATGGTGAGTAACACAAAAATTGCCAAAAGTAAATGAAATCAAAGATCTTGGTTTTCACTTTGATTTAAGTTTAAAATTTGTTAATCAAATTAACAAACTCATCGCAGAAAGCAGAAAACTGAAACCTGTTTGGTTATATTATCATCCAATGCAACTAGTTCATATAAAATTAAACATATATGCTCCTATAAAAAATCTTAGTTAAACGAAAGCTAGAATGTGCATCAATAATGTGGAATTAATTAACATAAACAGCGTATATTAAAATTGAATATGCTCGAAAGTGCTTCATCAGGATAATCTGTTTGAAGTTAAAGTTATCTTATTATTTATTTGAGTATAACTATTGATGTGATTATTTTAATATTGACAAATTACAATATCGACGCAAAAGTGCTGATAAAAAAACTCTCAAATAACATATTGACCAACGAAATAGAGTATAAGTACTTTACAGAGAGACTAAACTATGGAATTCCACAGCACGAAACAAGAAAATTCAATTTTATAAATTCAATCAAAAAAACAAGATTTTTTACTTATTTTTCAAGGATTCCATATTGAACCCTTGTATCCATAGCCTGTATAAATTAACTTCTGGTGAAAACTAAAATTGGAGCTTAAACAGAAGGTTCTTATACAGCATTGTAATTAACCTATCTACAAGACGAATCATAATGTTGGTATTTTAGCTGGTCAGGTGATAAAATAATATGTATATATTACATAAAATCTAGTTGTAATCCTCTTTAGTATGTATCCCCAGTAGCACACATACGCTGAAAATACGTAGATTTAACGTTAGTACCGAAAGGCAGTTTTAACGTTGTAGATGTACTATCATGGCCAATATAATATTTACATGACTTTATTATGGCTGATAGGGGTCTGACCGGAGCGGCCGGGCTGGTCTGGCCCTGGGATGGACTGCAGGCCGAACTGAACTGAACGGTGTAGGGGTCTGCACGGGCCGGCCCTGGCTGATCTACCCTGGGATGGACTGCGTGCCGAGCAGAACTAAACGGGGTAGGAATCGCACGTGTCGGTCGGGGCTATTCCGGGTCTGGATTTGCAGGACTCTAATTCGTGCAAAATGTATATCTTCGTAAAATGATTAATGATTTTCAACTCAGAAAGTATAGTGAAGTAAAATCGTATTCTCACGATGATAAACGAAAAGATAAACTTAGGTTAGTCATCAAGAATTACATATCTAAATTGCAAGCTAACCAAAGTTAGACAAAACAAAAAAACAACTTTCTGCTCTACTTCTAAAAACAGATATAACCCAATTGTCTTCTCTTTATTCTGTTTAGAAGCAACACAAGAAAAACAGTATTATATTAAAATGAGGCAATACAAGAAAGACATTATTATGTTGAAAAATTGAGTAAAGCTGGAATCGTTTTAGAATATAAATGAATAGTTACCTTTCGATACAAGTTTACTTGAAATAAGATAATGAACTTTATATTTAGAAACAAATTCATACCTACGTGCAGTTTTACGCTAATCAAGGCATACCACAGTTAAATATTGCAGACACATACTCTGAATATAATGTTTAGTAACTGATTACAAATAATTTCAGATTCAAGTTAACTGAAAACAATTATTCTATTCGAGAAATGTCATGTACTAGAAATTATTAACGATTTGATTTCAGATTTTAGATCCTCAAGACATCCTCTCAAAAAATTGTATAGTATCAAAATTACTTGAAAATGGTACACAATATTTAACTCAGAAAAATACTTACAAATTTTATTTAGACTATTATAATAATAGTAATAATAATAAATTTTAAATAAGTTCGTCTTGGATTGACTACAGCATCACAGTTATCAGATGAATATTTATGGTGGGAAGACATTGCATTTTTAGAGTGATGTTGAACCACACCATATTAATATATTTTTTAAAAAGTAGTGCATTTGAAAAATTTATGCACGTAATTCCATTTCTAAACTCTCTTATCAATTATACTTTTCCTGTAAAAAGTAAATCTTGGCTTGTAACGATCCATCTACATACGCTACAAGTCTGCAGATACTTGTGGACATTTAGTTGTGTTACAAGTGTAGAGGACTACACTGTTATTTCGAGAAACAGAGTCACTAGTAATTCTAGTCACATTCACTTGTGATACTAGTATTTTAATACTGTAAGTTTGAGAAACAGGAACTTGTGAAGCGAATTGATATTAATAGTGTAGAGACTAGTAATACTGTTCCAAAAATTTTGAGAAACCGACCACTGAAAGTAGTAATGGTATTTCTGGAGGTTTAGCTTCAGCTAAAGAGGCTAGTCCAGTGGAACGATGTCAGATTTTGAGTATTGAAAGTGGGTAACAGAAGTTCGAACCCCGTTCTTACCAAAGTTCTTTTTACAAGGCAAAATTGAACAATGAAATAGACACTTCTGTTCGTGAGCATCGAGTACTAATGAATGTGGAAACAGCAAGCCGAATTACCTTAGGTAGGAATGTCCTTGTAGAAAAAGAAGACGACGACGATTAATGAATATTTGTTCGAAGATGCAAAATAACGTATCTGTGTATTAACAGTGTAAATACGAAGAAGTCATTGAACTGAAGCATCCAGTTTCCTTGTACTTCCTTAACACAGAACAGCTGTAACATACGTTGCTTAGATATTTTAGAAGTGAAATGTGTGGTGTAGTGGATTCGTCTTGACCTTTTAATCGTACCGCCCGGGTTCGATCCCCAGTCAACGCCGTGTTTTCGACTAAAATGATAGCTTCGACTATTTGCAGAACTCAGAGATTCTTCTTGGGCTGGAGAGAGAATCACTAGCTGGAATCAGAAAGTAAACGGTGTGTTTGCGTTTGTTCTTTAGGATAATAAAAATTTAATCTAGTTTCAATGCTTTCATTGATCTTTCTCTATCCTTCTCTTTCTTTCCATGACTTCGTCCATTCCTTTTTTCTCTTTCTTTCTTACTCATTGCTTCTCCTACACACACTCTGTCATTATGTATGTGTGTGTGTTAATTCTGCGGATTATTATAAACATTAGTTAATTCGTGTCATAAGGAAAATGACCCGGTACTACCTCAGTCAGAATAGATAGTCTACTAGAACCTTTCGATTGCTAAGCCAACGCTATAACAACTGAGCTACGGCCACTCGATGCATCTCGGTCTTCATGTCGATCCATCAACACGGCATTAAGAAGCAATATGCCGATTAATAGAGCGACAGGTTTATTATGCTCGTTGGGTTTTCACCTTATTTATAGCTTTTAGGTCTTGTGAAATGCGGTAGGGATTCGGCCAGGTCCTAAACTGAAGGTACCATTCCTGTACATGCCTGATTTAGCTGAGGAAAACACTGGGAAGTCCTATGTCAGGACAGTCAGCCGCTGGTACCGAACCGAGAACCTCCCGAATATGAAACCAACACTCTCCGAAGTTAGATATGATGGCCGTTTGGAACAAAACATACTAATATCTATGTTTATCACACGCACGCGCACACACAAATATTTGTCTGGAAAGAGAAAGATCTTAATTTATCTCAGATATTCTCCGTATGATGCTCAAAGATTCATTCTTTTATCTGTATCTGTTGAATATAGAT
>JAGDQP010034192.1:0-20262 GCA_022664845.1 Lepisma saccharinum | reverse complement strand
TTGGATGACAATGCTAAGAACTATTTTATTCGAAGTATTGGCATCCAATCACTGTCTTTTCTGTACATAAATTCCGGTTTCATATTTACGCACCTAGTAAACTAACCAGGAACACTCCCGAGATGATAATCTGGCACAAGCACAATTCCGCGCGCTATTAATGGCCCACTAACCAAAAACGCGTCTTACACATTTTTACGTCTCGCACTGAAAGCATCTGGGAGATATAAGCAAAAAATAAATAAAAAATTGTATGAAACAGAATCCATGCATCAATATCCAACCCCCCCCCCCCAGCAAAAATACACCCCTCAGACCGAAAATCCTGGAAAAATCCCTGGGTGGCAGTCAGTGAGAGAGAGAGAGATGAGAGCGAGTGAGGAAGGGTTTCATACTACAACTCATGGAGAGCCTGTGCCGTTCTTTGCCCGACGTGTGGGCGGGCATTGTCATTAGACATGGTACAGAGACCGAGACTGGTCTTGGTCTCGTCTCGATTTCGAGACTTAGAAGATCTAGGAATCGAGATGAATCCGAGAGATTATGAATTGACATACTTTAATATTATTTATAGCCTTTAGGCATCTAAGGCTCGGGCCGGGATAGGAGAGGGGGAATAATAAAAGGTGTGGGCCAGGACCTCTGTTGGAGGTGCCATCTCGGCATTTGCCTGGTGTGACGGGGTAAACCCGTTGGTAAAAACTCAGTCAGGATAATCGGCCGCTGGGATCGAACCCACGACCTCCCGAATGCTACGCCAACGCTCTTGAACTACGGCGGTTCGGTAAGGAGTCTTATGAAGTAATTTTCTTCTGATAAATTTTATTTAACATGTTGTAGCCCCCAACCGGGAGTCGCAGAAGTTAATATCTTCCCAGCATTCGCCCGGTGAAACTGAGGAAAATCTTATACTGAAATGGCAAATGCCTGGTAGGATATTCGGGGGTTATCGCGTAGCTTTTGGTAGGCATATAACTATGGGAACGTTGACACTAGGCACGTAGAAAATAATGGAACACAAAATACTATAAAAGTAAGGATTTTATTAGACCTGTGAGTGAAACGAGCCTAACCATAGCCAACGGACAAAATAGATCCCTCAAACAGCAATAAATACTCAAACATTAGTATTACAAATAAGTTCTTCACTTATACCAGGGACCAGACGGGGTTATATCGACTCTCCTTCAAGGCTCTGATGGTGGTGTGTCCTTCTACAGGGAGGTAACTGGCTCGCTACACCTCAAGCGTCGCCCAATCCCATTAATGAATGGTTCTAGCTGGAAGATGACCCAGGGCCCCCGGCTCAGGCTGATGGTGACACAGGCCGACAGCCTTTACTTGGAATCGACGTATTACGTAATCTCGTTATCCTTTTGTCTCTCTGTGTCTCCACTTTAAACCGTGCAAAACTCCACTTTCAACCATGCTTTGATTTGACTTGATACCCTGCCCTCAAACTGAAAATTCTGGCGGAATCCCTGCCTGTTTAAAACCTTGAAAATGTTATCAACCTTACGTTTATGTTACAGGGAGATCTGCCCAGAAACCCGATTTCCTGAAACATCAATGGAATAATACAACGTTTCTGAAACATATATGCAATTTCATGAACTGTTAGGGATGAGGGCCAAGCAACATATGTTTTAAATCATCTTCCAGCAGCATTGTGCAAGCACCATACTTTAGGGATTGGGTCCTTTTAGCTGTCTCAAACATACAACTTCAATAAAGTGCCATGAGGAGGATAGAATTATTTAACGAAACAACACAAGAAACCGAATTTAGAGAAAGCAAGAGATGGTGAGTCCTTTATAGTTGCAAGCATTGATCTCCAGAGGACGTTGCACACACCGCACTAAATGAGTACTCTGATATTTTACTGTCAATAGTGTTGTCTTCTTCACATTTCGTCCGCTTATGACAATATGATTGAAAGAGGACATTGTTTTGTCCGGAGATAATGGAATGGGAAAAGGGTGTATTTTAGTATGTGTAACTTATCTGAGAATATTGGTCATCGGCCTGAATAGTAGGAAAACTAGCAGATTGTGTTGTATTATGATGATTGGGGCGTGGAAAACAAAAATAAAACCATGTTCTCAAGGATATGTGACACAGTGCAAAACACACCATCAACAGCATCAGCATTAAGTTCCTTGAAACAAGACACACATACATGAGAGCTGATACTATTCATGCAGCTATCACAACCTTCACCAAAATAGAGCAGTTATAATATTGTACTGGGAGTTTGTTTTAACAACGCACTACTATCTTGGCGGTGTGCGAAGCAATCGCGACCTGGTAAAACAAGCGCAACGTTGTGTTATTAAAAGTTTTCCCGGTATATTCCATCAAATCATGTGGACTTGAGGAGTATTCTTCTTAAAATCATGTTTTCCTCTCCTTTCGTGGCTTTTGATAATCAGAACATGCTTTCCATTTTGACGAGCATCTCCGGTTTTTTCCCTCCTCATATCACACACTGAAGAATGAATCATTACACTTTGCTATTTATGCAGATCTTTCGTCCCCTTCACCTTCAAAAACTCGTCTGGGGTATTTTGCCTCTTTGGCATTCGATCAAGATATAACATTTGGCAACGCAGTTGTCATTGCCAAAGAAATTAGTTCGTTATCTTGAAAACACATCTGTTGAAATATAGAATTGTATTCTCCTATATTTGGTTCACGTGATATGAAAGAATATACAACAGGCAGTGTATGCATTCCCATTATAGAAGTCAACCCTGAGTCTTTTATAATCAATGAAATGAATCGCAATAAGAGAAAAAGGGCTTAAGCCCACTGAGCGGAATGAAGTCCAGAGAATCGATCCTGCATTGGAAAGTTAAGCCACACTTATTCTCCAACAGTTAAAATAATATTGAAAATATGAGTGCATTTTTTAAAAATAAGTGATCAAGTGCTCATGAATGTGTAACAGTGTGAAAGTGAATTTCGCAATAGGAATTATCCCTGAAAAGTTGGTTAAGCCCAGGGGGGGGGGGGGGGGGGCGAGTGCAATGGGGATATGATATGTGTGTCAATATGACACACACACACACGACACAAAATAAACAAAGAAAACAAAATAGTGTTTATGCAAATTGAATTTATTTTAAGGCCTTTAGGCAACTATGGCTCAGGCCGTATGGGATGAAGAAAGTGGGAGGAGACGGGAGCATCCCGAGAAAACCCACGCACACGGTGTTTGTCCACCACAAAGCTCACATGACATGAGCAGGGATCAACCCGACGACCCCTAGCACCAGAGGTGAGCGCTCCTCCAACTGAGCCACCGTGGCCCCCAGTGTTTATGCAAACAAGAAAGAATAGCAGAAGACGCCAACCCCAAGTGGAGAAACTTGGAATTACATATAAGTCACGCCCACCAGAAGAGGCCTATAAAAGGCCAACCAAACGCTAAATGATTATCACTTCAGTTCGATAGCGGTCACCTCTTAACTCTCCCCTCTGACGTGGTCTGGAAGAGTCCCAACCTCACTACCACCGACTTGGTCTGGAGTCGGAATACCTTTCCTTTCTGACTTGGTCTGGATTCAGATCCCACACATCACTATACTCATTTCCAATCCGACGTAATTAAGAAAGATAAGTCGCTACAAATAAAGAGGCGATCCACCTATAATCTCGATATAGCCTACGTTACGGGCGCTGTTTTTATCAACCTTATTATTTACTGTATTCACCTTATTTAATGGAATTTCATAAATAAATGGTGTCAGTTAAAGAGGCAAACTACAAATTACTATCCCACTGGTCGAAAGGCTCTACCTACGATTTATTGTCATAGGACAACAGAATCATGACGATATGTTTAGGAATGATACTTGTGCTTTAAAAGAGAGTTTCTGTGAATTTGGAAATCCATTTCTACAAACTGCGGATAATCTCATTGCAATCGACAGTTGACTGATAGTGAATAAGGAAGGTGCTGATACTTTAAATTCTTTGGAAGATTGTGGTAACAATATGTACAAGACTTGTGTAAAAGAAAGGCTCATTGATAAATCTAAAACAATTTTTGACCCTTTAAAAAAAGTGAACGCTAAAATATTTACATCAAAACCTACAAAATCTGTGAATGAAACCAAGAGCAAACACAATGATGAACAGCTTTTCTCCAAATTATTTATTGCTCGTCAGAATAGGGAGATGAATCTTGATGAGTTTGTTTTCTCACGAAAATCAGTCATGTCGACCTTCCTTGTCTGTAAATGGAAATTTGCTAACAGGAAAGAAGAGTGATTTGACAAACATCCTAGCAGAACTGATAGAACCTGCTGAATTCTGTGGATATTGCGATGGAGTTGTTTATGACGGTGCAGCGTTCATACATACTATTAAACCAAACTCTTCAAAAACATTTATTAAAAAGTTTCGGGGTGCTTTGTTACGAACTTATCTGCCAGCCGTATGGATTTGGTTTGGGACAGGTATACTGCTAACAGGTTAAAGAGTGGAGCTCGACAGAAACGAGAATTTGGCACTCGCCGCCAGGTAAATCCAGAAACAAAATTACCTCGGAACTGACCTGACATTCTTCGAAATGACAAAAATAAAAGAGGACTTTTCATTCTTCTAGCGAATTATGTTCTGCATAACTTCAGTCAAGTTCATGTTGTTACAAACGTTGATACAGTAAATCTCTCATCTAAAACGAAGATACATCATTAGATGGTGCTTCATGTGAACAAATGGAAGCAGCAGATGATCGGTTAATCTTGCATGTGCGCGATATGACTTGCCATGGTATTAAAAGCGTCCTTCTTTCATCTAACGATACTGACGTTGTTTTACTGCAATATCTTTCTTTCACCACCTAAAAACTTCCGGACTGAAAAAAAATCTGGATTTTGTATGGATCTGGCCGAAACCAAAGATATTTGCCAATTCATCAAATAGCGAAAAAAATGGAAGAAAATTCCATTACCCTACGTGGATTTCACGGTTTTATTAGGTGTGATACAGTCTCAGTTTTCCGCAACAAAGGTCAACTCTCTGCATGGAAAACGTGAAAGGCACATGAAGAAGTAACCAGAGCTTTTATTGCTATTTCTAATCCGCTACCGGCACTTCAGACTAAGATAAAATGAATTGTATGGGCGGTAACAGCACTTCAGACTGACATAAAGCAGCTTTTAGAACGCTTTGTGGTCATTTTGTATTGTGATGTAGCAGATGAATTTGAGTCTGTTAACGCATCACGCATATCTGCGACCAAGGCGAAACCATTAACCTCCTACATCTGATGCGCTTGCATTGCACTCTCTTCGAGCCATGTTACAAGCTGGGCATATATGGGGTCAGGCAGACACCATCATCATTCATATACCATCATCTCAAGAACATTGGGGCTGGATAAAGTAAGGTATAGAGTGGACTCCACAGTGGTCTGCGCAGCCTTCAGAGAACTTCCGAAATATACATATGTAGAGGGATGTTTATCAAATAAGTGCCCCTGCAAAACTGGTATTCCATGCACACTTATAGGCACAAACTGCAGAGGAAAATGTCAAAATCCATGACATAATGAACAATATTTGGTTTTATGATTGTGAAAGGTTTTGCAATTTTCATTACCATTGTGTATAGTTATGTAATAAAATTATGCTTTATTTTGGTGTCTGATGTTTATTTTGACATTATATTCGTCTTCTGCAATTAAAAACCATGGAAATGACACCAAATACGATAAAATTAGAACATTATTGGAAATGTTGTGCTGCAAGACGCCATTTTGAAAAATAGTCGCCATCTCGAATTCTAAGGAAAATTTTGAATGCCTCCACATCCTAAATTATTCTCTTAGGTTCCAACTACAACTGTGCAAAGCGTCATCGTGTGTTCAAAAAGTGCAGTATATTATGCAAATCTGTCGTGAACCGTCTAGACTATTGGTCTTTTTAATGACCCTAATAATAAGTTAAGTCTGAAGCTGGTTTTTGATCAAGATAGATCCTGGGTTAAGGTGAACCACCCGTAGTTTTACATTGGCATCAATCGGATGATGATGAAAGCAAAGATGATTTTGTACTTTAAAAGGTTCCAGGTTCTTATTAAATATCATAGAATTGACGGAATGACAAGGTCACCAAGACAGCTCTTGCCGTTTTTAACGTATCATGGGAAAAAGTGGTCACTGACACAGAAAGAAGTGCCTCAGGTACCGAAAAAGCGATCAGAATGGGAGTGGAAAAATTTGCCGTGATCAAGACGCGCTCTGCGCAATCACAGTAATCATAGCTCGAGTAGTGGCGAAGATAAATAGGGGTGTAAAAGCCTCTTTCGGGTTTGTCTGCTTTATGGCTTTAAGGTGGGCTTTTACGCAGCCGCATACGTCACGCCTTTGGGGATAATACTATAAATGAACGCATCATCAGGCATTGCTTACAGAAATTCAGTCGGGCTGTTTGTTCCTATGTGAAGAATCTCGCAGTGGGAGCCAACCAAACGTGTAGTGAGCTTGCCGAACGCTTCCAGATATCTGATGAAACAGTCAGACTTCACCTGCACCGCATAGGGAAGGCGTACACACTATCGGGAGCTAACAAGGACCAACGGGTGACAGACTTTCTGGGTACCGCAACACACCCATATTCAATCGAGTGCTCAGCAGTGACGAAAAGTTGGTCATATGAGACTCCCAGAGATTGGTTGTCACCCCGGGACCCTATGCCTCACATCACCCCTAATAGCACAATACCTGCCCGAGGACATCCCGTAGAGCTACCACCCGGGACGATCCTCCCATGGGACGCCCGGGACTTACGCGGGAATTCCATATGTCCGCTTAGGTCCCGGGAAACGGGACGACCCGTGGGATGCCAATAGCATATAACATTTTTATACTTCTCCCCATTTATCGGGTAAGTGTCGTACACAAAAAAGTACGAAGTAAAATTGAACATCAAGTCCTTCGAAGTTGTTTGATACATTTTAATAAAATAAAAGAGTAACCCACCAGGATTCGAACCACCTTCGTCCTACCCCAATTAACTCACAACACAAGTCGTTATCCTAACCACTCTGCTACTGCGAAGCTTGCTAACACCGTCAAAAAATACTTTAAGGCGCGGTTGGTAGGATATTTCACAGAAACCTTCACAACACTACTTCGAAGAATGTTATTACGTGCGATTTCGACTATCTGCATACTGTGGTCCAACGTTGTGAATTAAATATTTTCTCATTTTTATCACAAATGTACAAAATTCTACAATTTCTCGCTGCTAGTCGTCCTGTGGGATTCCCACGGGAGCAGTCGCATGACTATCCCCGGCAGAATCTTCATAGGATCCTCTATTTCTTATCGGATCGTCGTGGAACGAACGGGATCCAAATGGGCGCTCCCAGGGAGGGCTTGTGCTATGTGGGACATGACCACCTCTACAACCACGCAAGAGCATGCACTGTATCTGGAAGACTACACACTACACAAATGTTACCGGAAGGTGCAAATCCAACGATGTACATGCAATAGATGCCTAAAACTGGATATCCAAAAGAGATCCATGATTAAACATCAAATGGACGCCAAAAACTGGTCATCTCAGAGATCCAAGTTTGGACATCCAATGGACGCCGAAAACACGTCCGGAAATTGACATCCCAAAATGATCCTCTCAATTGAGATTCTACTTTTGTCCTCAATTTTAAAGATACATTATAATAGATAAAAAAGGTAAAACTATCCCCTGTGCGGTGAACGGAGCATAGGGGATGTGGAGTGATCAGTCCCACGCTCGACCGCCTTTACCTTCCCAAGGTGCCCATGGTTACCAAGGACACTCTGGTACTCAACTTGATAGGAGGCTGAGTGCACCTCAGAGCACCAAGGATGGGAACACTGCAATAAAATTCTCCAGTGTCCTGGCCTGGATTTGAACCCAGGTCGCCCGATTCATATTCAAACCATCTACCGCTTGAGCCACGGAAGAAAAAAAAATAAACTTCAGTTGATCATGCAATTTGAATTTGAATCATCTCCTCATAATTAACATTAGAAAACATTAATGACCCACAATGCAGCGATGCCATCCATTCCGTGTCCACTGGAGGCAAGGGACTTCCATCGGACGTTTCTGTATGCATGAAAACTTGTATTTGAAGATGTAAGTCAAGAGAAAAGTACTGAAGTTTAAAAGAAAAATTGAGTTATGTTTTGAACTTCAACTTACATACTAGGGTGGCCGTTAATTTTCGACTTCCGATTTTTCTCAGTCCCAATCCCTTAAATGGTTCCACATGACACCAAAACACCCCATGAGAAAAATTAGTTCAATTGAAGAATATTAAACCGGCCTGCTCACGACCTAAAGTTTTGAATGAATTTACATTCAACAATGTTACAGAGGTCTGTAATACACCTTGTGATTTGGAGATAATGAAACTGGAATAATCGAGTAAGGACCGCAAATAAAACTGCGCAGTATGATCATGGCGGCCATCTTGAAGTCCGCCATCTTGGATTCAGATAACATATTTTGAATAGAAAGGGAGTCGTGTGACATATCGTTTTGGGGTAGCTTTTCACCATAAACACACATCTGTCGTTATTTTCAGCTTATCTCGAACAATGAAAGAGTTGAAAGAATATGGGTGATCATAATTAATAAGTTTAGTTTTAGTAAATATTTTTGATCTCGCAACTTCCAAAATTGTTTCATGTAGAAATACTGTGCAAAATTCCAACACTATCAGATTTCAAACCTTTTTGTTATATTGTAGAATGTAAATGTATTCAAAACTTTGGGTCACGGGCGAGGTTTTGCAATGCAGCAGAAAGACCTGCAATCGCAACAATGGGCCGGTTTAATATTCTTCAATTGAACGAAGATATTTCATGGATAACTTTGGTCCGACATGGAACCATTTTAGGGGTTGGGAGCAGAGAAATTTAAAAAAAATAAAATTAAAAAAAATCTCCATATAATTAACGGCCACTCTATTACACACATTGGAATCTTGAAGTTCAACTGTTTACAAATATTGTCAGGTCACAAGGTTTGAACTAATCGTATAAGGAATATTACTGAAATTGTTTTGTTGACATATTAATGAAAATGTGTGCCGGTAGTACTAGGTTTATCAAGATGTTCGAGATTTACGCGAACTGTGGAACTTATTTGTGAAAAATCTTACGGTTTCCGTTTCCTAAGTATTTTTACGAGAGTCCTTAATATGTGTATGTATATAAAAAATCGTTATTCGCCTGAAGCTGTCCTTTGGTGGAAGGTCAGAAGTGCTTGGCGAGCTTCGTTGGTTAACGAAGACAACATAAGGTTGTTTATCAAGTACCGTTCATGTTCAATAGATAGATGTAAGAACTACTCTCTAAATACTAAATTTTCTGTAATCAGATTAATTTTATCAAACACCATTCTGTTCAATCTCTCATGCGGGCCAACCTCCTACCCAACAGTGTTTTATTATCTCCACCTTCTGAGGGGGACGTTGACAATGACTCAAGTGAATAAAAACAGAGAAATAAGCTCCTCGATATGGTCTTGAAACTGCCTTAACTACCTACATATATATATATATCGTGAGGATAATTGGGGAGCTGCTGTGAATGAAAGATAGTGGCGATCACAGTGAGAGCTTCGACTCTCCTCTCCCAACCCGTCTGGTCCGCGTGGGAGCAGTAGACCAACTCCTCCCTTCGGGGAGAGGCCTCATCCACTAGTGGATTCAATATGGCTGTGATTTATATATATATATATATAAAGGTAAATTTACAATAAAAACGAAGGAATGTGTTCCATATGAGAACACACAATAATTAACATAGGCTACTTTAATATTTCGGACTTTGAAAGTCCTTAGTCTTGACGGACACGTGCAGATGAATAAAATACTAATACGATGCTGGCGCCACGTAGCGGACAACGCATCAAGTGTGGAGAATAATTGACTGCTGAATAGCGTGTTGATTCCAGGCGCTTGAAACAATTGACAACTGTCTTGCGTGTACGTTCGGGAGGGAACAGTGGAAGGAAATGTGTTGAAAATGAAGAGCAAACGGGAGGTTTAGAGTTACTGAAGACTAGGTGTTAATTTTGCGCTTAAGCCATGAATCAAGCTCCCACCTCCCATAGACGGTTTGTTGAAATGCTGGTCGTAGGGGGCAATGAAACCTGGCATATTTATTTACATGGGCCATAATGAACGTTTTC
This sequence comes from Lepisma saccharinum, assembly GCA_022664845.1. Taxonomy (NCBI): domain Eukaryota; kingdom Metazoa; phylum Arthropoda; class Insecta; order Zygentoma; family Lepismatidae; genus Lepisma; species Lepisma saccharinum. The sequence continues at coordinate 10,057 of JAGDQP010034192.1, read as the reverse complement.
TTAAGGTCCTCTGCAATTCTTTTCCCGAATACAAGATCACTTTTTACCATAGATGAATGATTTCTCAATAAAAAAATAAGTTTTCATTGGAAACTCACTGAACATTATCCACCCTACTGTTTAATCTCCACAGCATACGCAGCACTAAGTTGAATATAACACATTTCTCACCTTTTGCTGTTTCTATGTTGTAAAATTTCTACGAAACCTTGCACTTGTGTCACATTGTTTTCATGTCGTGGAAACAAAGTTGTTTTTGTAGCGGTCTTCCTATTTGAATATTCTATACTAACAGAACTTGCAAGCACTACTGAATATCCTTGTGCGAAAAGCAAAATGCCGAAAGTTTAAATATTGTACTCCAAGCACGGGTAAAAGTTATACCACAATGACTGAAGCTTCAAATTCTAGCACGGAATTCTCAAATTGGCATTTTTATTTTAATACATTTTTTGGTCTATCTGCTATACGCAAGGCATGTCTTAGTTTTGACAAACTAGCACATCCATCGAGTTCACAGTAATCTGTTGAGGAAGTGGATTTAATTGCTGCTTCTTGTGTGGGTTTAAGATGTTCGTATCTAGCAACACTACAACCGGAATGTCTTCAACCTTCGAACTGAACTGATATTTCACTTTGTTTATCATCACGTGCAGATATGAACCTCTTAGTTTGCTAATATCGCCTGAAAAATAATTACTAATGGAACATCTCGATGTTTAGCGATTATTATTAATCAAATAGCCACAAAAATAAAGTGAACTTCCATATACGAACACGGTTCAACAAATTACTTGCAACTAACTGTTAAGGCTGCAACTCATAAGGCGAAACATTTACGGACGTCCCCGCGGTCGAATCATCGGACGTTTTTTAGTTTCCCCAGACAAATACCGGGATGGTACTTTAAGGCCCTCGCTGATACCTTTGTTATCCTCTATCCTATATCACCCTGCAGTGTTCGATTTGTTATAAATTACGAAGGGGGGATTTTGAAGCTAGAGGTTGCTGCTAACTTTCAATATGCTATCTGTTTTGATATAAATACAAAGATTTCATCCCTGGTTGGGACGATATTCGGAATCAACAACCGGGGATGAAATACTGACGCACTAGGGAAGATCCCCGGCATCTCCGCCGGCAAATCGAACACTGCCACCCTGGCCTGAGCCAAAGATGTTAAAAAGAAGCCATGTGTTTTCAACTTGATCAATTTTCGGGATACAGCACAAAGGCTTACCAATAACGCTGCGCGACTGTAAGAGTTAACTGCCTGCCGAACAAAAGGTACGACACACTTTAACCAGATGTATTTGTCCCCCCAAGACAAAACAGCATTAATTTGGAGCAGGGATGTAGCGAAACGGATAAGGGTTCACCCACAAGAGTCGATACTCCTTTCTCCTTTATGATGAAAAGGTATTTTATTGAACTTATTATCTTGAAAATCTTAAATTACTTTATAAATTGTTTGACATACCTATACTTTATTGCAGATGAAATCGTTAAAACATCAATAGAAGCCTCTAGACCTTTCTGACACACTGCGTACTGGGCGTTCACAAGAAGGTAGTTTTGTGCACACAAGACCAATTATTTTAATAAAGTCTACGTGGCTTAAAGAGCAGAGAACAAGATATTTCACTAGTTCTATCAATGGCGTTACAAAATATAAATAATGATGAATTGATTTCATTGAACTATTATTATTTGTCTTACAAGGAGCCCGTCAACACTGTCATGCCGAAACCTACCCTCAAATTTTTCGTACGTGTCGATTACAGCAAAATAATACTGCATACAAAATTTGAGGTGCCAATTCAAAGTGGGCCAAAAAACGGAAAATTTTGCTCCCATAATACGAATCAGGTTTGCTACACCGGGACAGAGTGCTTGGTGAAGAGAAACGACCGCGCTTACTACGTGGAGAATCCAGAAACGAGTCGAGAGAAAAATGTCTGGGACGAGAAATGTACTCTGCACTGGTCCTAATTTTGTATTTTCTTTTGCGCTAAATTCTTGAAATGTGCTTTTTTGTTACTTTCCCTTTCTAAAATCACATCGGGAATTTTCTGACTGACCTAACCGCTTGTCATTTCTAAATTCCAAATTCAAGCAGTATGGATTAAAAAATCATTAGGAAAAGTATTATCTTTCATGTAGTAGTGGGGAGAAAAGGTAGCCAAATTTACTGTTGCAACAACATTCATATGAATTGATGCAAATAATTCTAGATTGCAGGGGCGGTTCCAGAGATAGGGGTGGGAATTTGTATCTTTGGAACTACTAGGACTAGAAAGGTGATTAAGGCGTCGTTGGAAAAATCTCGGCAAGACGAATTGAACCCCGTATCATGCATCCTGAATATTTCAAGGACACACTACATATAATGATGCCCTAAATTATACTAATTCTGCATGAAACTGAATTTCGGGGTTGTGCAACCCCCCGGATCCATTTCATACTCCCTTAATTGAAATGTATCTTGATATGTAATTTTCCGTAACCACTCATTGGTTCAACCTGCGATAACTGCATAAAATTAGTTTCGATAGTTATGAGCTACTCTAACACAGTGATTCCGCCAGATTCGAGAAGTAGGTGTTTGTGATGAAAACTGGCTTGATCTTGTTCACGATACAATCCTATGGAGAACGTTTGTTGCTGCGGCGATGAACTTGTGAGTTCCGTACTAAATAAAACAGTCACTTTAAAAAAAAGTAAGTACTTTATTGTAGCCCGCACATGGAGATGAATAAATAAAACTTGTGTGTTGAAAAACAGAAAATGATCTCGGAGATAACCTACTGAACATGTTCATATCATTACTTCTACGAAGAATACCTCGTAACTTCAAATATAATACAAATTCGTAAATATAAGTGTTACAACAGCTTCACAGGAACATGCTCAGTCTTACTCTAAAATACAAAACAAGAAAACGTGAACATTTAAGGAAATAAACTCCCCAATGAACAGTGTTATAGAGCATTCTTATCTATGTAATAGATAATGGCAGTTCTAAAAACAATCTGAACTTACCATGTACACTACGAGACCCACCGTGCCATTGTTTTTTCTTTCTTTCTTTTTTAAACAAATGTCTTTCGAAAATTATAGTACATCTTCTATCAACATGTAAATTGCAAAATGTGACAGTGTATGGATTTGTTTCTGTCCGTACAAAAACTACATAATCTTTATCATCTATACAAACCTCAAAACATACAAGCAATTTTCTCATGTTTTGTCTATCTCTATGTAATGTCTCAATCTTGTCAACAGTTAAAAACCTTTCGTTTGTACATAATTGGATCCTGACAATTCTTGTCAGTGTAAGAACATTTCAGGTCAAACCGTTTTAAGTTAGTAAACATTTAGTATAATCTGCAATTCTGTTATTTAATTTCTTTAACATTGAATATTCTCGTGTTAATTCAATCTATTTGCTAAGAACCAGAATATATTTTATAACAACGAAGCAAAGAGGTGAGGGAGATATAAAAATATTTACTGCAATGAAACAGGATAGGTAATAAAGAAAACCACAGAGTACAAACTCTTTTAAAATAATTATCGAACCTACATGCAGGAATAATTTCCATGCATAATTTCAATAGTGTTTTCTAGAATTCATATAACTTGTATAGAACATCGAAATTCAGATAATGTAACATTGGCAATTAGTCCTTGTTCAGAATTAGTGATTTGGACACCTCTCGTAATTAATTTCACTATTTCTGAGTAATAGAGAGGCACTATGCGGTTAACAAAAAAGCAATTAAAACCGAATTCGATACAAATATTCACTGGACGTTTATGTAACATTTTGACACCGGACCCGTTATTTATTGCTTCCTATTACTCAAGTGATTAAGTTTTCTTAATGGCGAAAGCTAAAGCTCTGATGTTCATTTTCAAATTTGTGTACTTTCCTTTTTATTGTGTACTGATTCTCCGGAAAGTACATTTCTTCAGTAGCTTTAAAACCTGTATCTTAAGTGGCTACCCTTTAGGAAACGAACAAGTGTAATGTTTGCACAATTATGATTTTCTAACCACTGCACGGTCCTAGTCATAGCTTTCTGGAATTTTAAGTTAATGAGACTGGGAAGCTGATTCATATTACATCACTGACTCCGTTTAAGATTGGGCGAACACCGACCGGGTACTTAATTATTCTGTTAATGAAATCAAAAGAGGTAAAAATCATATCCCACTCCTACTTGGAGCATTATCTAGCAAAAATCCAAGCATTTTGCCTTTTTGAATTCTTCTAAAATGCTCAGTGGCTTATTTATGAGAACTAAGGAACCAATATATTATTCTCGGAGGGAGTTATAAAACAAAAGCACCTTCAATGCATACATTTAAGTGAACTTGACGCACTTTCTCCCGAAAAATAATCAACTTAAATCCTTGAAATCACTGGAGTAGATTGGAAGTTGTAAAGATTTAAGCATTTTTAGAATACTCTTCTCAACTTTAATAACCACGCTTACTAAACAATAATTCAAAATGAAATGCCCACACAGACAGCAACTTAATCACTTGTTATTTTTCAAATTACAGCAACGTTTAACACTGGACGCAACACCCACTCTTTTTACGAGAATTATTTTTAAAGTAGGAACGTTTTCTTACAAGCAAAAGAAAACTTCATTCTTGGTCCGCATTGCGATTCAGGCAATTTCTACAGACATTTTACAAGCATGACGATTCCCTCGGCACAGAAGTCTGTCTACAGTCAATTTAATCAATGCGTAACTGCGATCGTCTCGCAGAGGACAGATCGCAAGACATCAAGTTCATCTTTAGTGAATCACCTGTTCGGATGAATGTGAATATCAACCCTGCTTTTCAACACTTCTCTGATATTTGGACACTGATCGCAGCTCATTGTGCTCATCTGTTCTTTCGCTATTAAAAAATACTACCACTTAACGAATATTTTCCGTACACTTCGAAGAGCTGGCGATGCATTTCTGGAGTACGATTGTTTCCTGAGCTGAGAAATCGGTCATCCAATGCACCTTCTCACAGTCGGCGATATTACGTAAGGGATGTACGTGATTCTCTGTAAGGCACTGATACAACAATTTATTCAATGGTTCGGCAATGAACAGACAAGCGGCAAGAGGTTCTCGATATACAAAAAACCTGAGTGAATGATCTTGACGGACAAAGTGCGTAAAAAAGTTCCCACTTTAAAAACGACCCTTGTTTAAACATCTTATTACACTCATCCCTTTATGGGTAACAGAAAACAGAAGTTCTGTACAGCCTTCTTCAAATGCACCATAAACTAAATTTCGGGAAGGCATTAACCATGAATATGCCACAAATGTGACAAAAGCCTGTCAACAGAGCGAAAGTTTAGATCAACGGACTATTCATTACACTAACAAGAATACAAAAGGTGCTTTTGTTGTTTAAAAAAAATCCTCCACTGTTTTATAATCGTGGATAAATGGTTATGCGGTCAAATTTAAGGATTAAAATTACCATATAATTTGTAGTCCCACAAACAAAGAGCACAAGGTGTAAGTGAATCAAATACTTCAACCCAGTGTTTCGCACACTATTATTCAAGTGCGGACCAGTTTTATTGGTTGGTAAGTTCAACGTTCTACGGTCTCCGAGGACTACCTGTGATCCGCGGACCATAGTTTGCGGAACGCTACAGTTTAACCTATTATTGTTCTTCATTTATCTGGATCTCAAAGACCTAGAAACGGGTTACCGTCTTCTGTCGCTAAAGTAATGAGGGCGAAGTACATCAAGCTAATCTTTGATACAAGCTATAAAGCGAACTGCTAACTGATCTGAAACCTTTATTCGCTTCCCAGACTGACCAACATGAGAAAGGTAAACATTCCACAAATTCCATGAGACTGCCACTAATTGATTCAGCCTTTGTTGTGCAAACAGGTGCATACGGATTACAACAACAAGTTTCTAATAAAAAAGATTTTCAATATTACGCATATTTTATGCAGCGTATAGTTTTCTCTTTCAAACTTCGGGAATACATGCTATTCTGGAATGTTAACCGTTTCTGTCTCACTTATTCAATTGCAGCAGATATAGAAAATTCAAAGCGTCAGCAGTGCCTGAGCTATCATACCAACAAACCCAAGGAGCTATTAAGTGATAATGTTATTGACCAATGAAATACTCTCTCTGTACAATAGCAGATCTTCCGTGTTGCAAACAAAATAGAGTACAATTTTCTGAAGAAAAAAAAAACGTTCTCACCCGTCACACTACATATCAAAACTGAGACAGGTCCTAATATTCAGAAAACTTATAATAAATTAATATAATGCATAACTGTAACGAACAAGGAGTATTACATTTACCAGTTCCGAGGTTAACCAACATACCGATGTGACATTTTTTTTTTACTTCTGACACTGACCTAGATTACACGAAGTTCGCTTATAAACAAGACCTTCAAATTCTAGCAGAATTCAATAACAGAGGTGCGAATTTTCCTTCACATGTAAAACAGAGTTTTATGAAGCAAAATGTAGCTACGGAAATGTGCTATGTATCTGTACCGCGAAAGTCCAATTTTAGCCACAAAGTGATAAACATTCGGAAGGCCTCAAATAACGGTTGCTCGAGCTTTGTTGTAAGCATGGTAATAATGTAATTAACTAAGTCTATTATGTAGTTTGCCCGTTCAGTTTGTGTATGATAGTAAATACTTTTTCTCTGTTTTCAGGAAAACAAGGATTTGTGACTTACGCGCTTCTCGCTCTCAGGTACACACATAGCACTAAGCCAACAGGGTAAGACAAAGGGAAGCCCGAAGGGCAATTGAAGGTAAAACGGAAGGAATTTTTCTTACAGCATATTTGTTCAATATGAAAACACAGAACAATCAATCACTACATTGCGAACATCGTTCGTTTTGAAGGAGGAATTTTATTTTACAGATATAAAATATACGGGTCAGAATTCTGAGAGGATAAAAATTCAACATTTTACGTTAGAACCGAAAGTAAATTCTGTATTCTTTCTAGCGGCCACAGCTCAGATGATACTCTTACTGAATAAACCAAATACAAAAATATTTTTTTTTAAATAATCATTAATAGTGCTTCTTTCATAGAATTCCAGTCTTAAATTTAAAACATATGATGTCCAGCATACATCAAATTAAACTCATCATGCACACAGTTGTTCTATATAAGAAATAGTAACATTGTATGCAAATTATGTTTCAAAAACAGTGATAGCTTTTCGCAAAAACGATGAAATATTACTCTTACATAATTATGTAACAAAACCAATATTATTAACAAAGCTATATGGTAACGTGGATTAAAATGAGCCATCTCTGGCTGTTTCTCCATTAGTTACAATCTAATCTTCATACACGAATATGCAAAGGAATTGTTTTCGTAACTATATTGCACAATATTACGTTCGTGAAGCTTTTTTGTTGCTTACTATTCGGCAATGACCTACTTTGATTGCCAGTTCAGATGGTTAATATATATATATATATATGTACACCTGTACTCAAATGCAACAACCAAACGTACAATCTAACACAATAGTTCATAAAGATAGAAAGACATTCCGGGACGTTGCGAACCACAGCAAATCAAAACGCTGAGAAAATACGTAACGATTGCAAACCATCGTTTGATTCAGCCCATTGCAACTATCATACGTTCTACAAAGTGCAATTATATAAGAGGACCCTATCAATAACTACATTATGGAAAGCAGTAATTTTGGAAAGGCTTGTTATTGAGTTGAAAAGAAAAATGGCTTCATTTAGATATTATTAGAGCATGTTTAACAGCAATTATAGACAAAATATGCAGAAAACTATTGTAACAATTCTTACGTACAGAAAGTGTTTTGGTACTACAAAGGTGCAACAGGAAGCGTGGCATAAAGTGGACAATAAACGGAAGCTCAGAGAGACGAAAAAGGCCTCTACATGAAGCAGTGCCATTTAAAACTTACTACTGCTTAAGAACACCCGACTACTGTCGCAATCAGGGAAGAAGAAAAACAGCATTCATAACACAAAGGTATGTCTCACTCTAGCGCTCACAGATATACAGTGACATACAATATAAGATATTTCTGATTTTTAATTACCGAACAACGATATTAAATGTCTAATAGAAATTTCGAAATAAAATTAATGAAATGTAACAGAATTGCCTCAACTGGACCAGGAGACAAGATAATTAAAGTATATATCAACTACAGTAAGTTTTTGTTTTTCAATTCTTTAGAAACAGTTATATACTTGAACTTTGCACAATTTCTCTCTTTAATATACATCAAAATATATATAAGAATATCCCATATAACAGTCTAATAAAAACCATTTACATATATATCTGCATATATAACTATGCACATAACATATAATAAATAAACAAGTCAACAAAGAAGACTTTCGATAGTCCTTATTGTCTCTTTTAAACAAGATTTTGTTTTGTGTTCTTGATAAAAATTCCTACTAAACAGGCAAAACCATCATAGTTAACAAACAATAGGACATTACTACGGTACGTAAAATTACCAACTCCATGTTATAAGTATATAGATCAATCTACGTTGGTATTGATTATGGGGGGGGGGGGACATCTATATCACACTTCGCGGGAAGTTATCGTTAAAAAAAAAAGTCATTCTTGAACCAACTTCCATAGGTATAACCTTTAACATTATATACCTTATATATATATATAAAACTTACTTCTTCATTGCTATATACAATACCTCTCAGATAAAATGGTTATCTCTGCTAACTAATTGAGCTGTAAAAATAATTATAATGATAACGGAAGCTTCTACATACAGTATCTAAAAATTCTAATCTGGACGTCTCCATGTTATATGCATAGATTTTTTTTTCTCTTTCTTTAAAAATAAACCAACAACAACATCTAGAAATATACACCCAAATAACAATTATGTACAACTCTCAATAAGGCACCTATTACCATTCTCTACCGATTTACGAACAGGTATGTCGAAATCCCACAACCAGCACAATTTACTAAATTCACACTCTCCCTCAACCTGGAAGGTTTGTAAGTCTTTTCCCATGCTAACACATGTACAAACCTCAAACGAGGTATCCTACTATTAAAATACAGTGACATAAATTAATGCAATTATCAACAATACAAAGATTTATCAGTAACAGTCCGTATTTTAAACTTTAGTCGTATTGTGTTTTCTTTAAAAAAAAAAAGAGGAACATTACATCTAAATTACACAATCAAAATAAAATAAAATAACTTATAATAAACAGAACAGTATTTAGCAGAACAAGTCTCGTGAATCTTATTAAATTTTTACTACTGGAAGCTTCTGTCTACTTCAGTAACTTTTAGTTGTTTTCTTACACAAGTATTTAGTTAGAACTATTCACTCTTAGGATGCTCAGACAACTGAAACAGAAATTTCCATCAACACAGTATACTCGACCAAAATTAACAGCTAATCCGAATTTTCCAATAAGATTTCAATAGTTCACCTTTTTTAAAAAAAAACTACTACTTCCGGTTACCCAACTATCCGACTATAACTGTAGGTTCACAGAGAGTTGACACTTGAAGATTGAAATCAGTTTTAAGAGAATTATGAGGTAAGTGCAACTCGAGTAATACTCGTTTGTACAAACATTCCACCACCTCCCAGATTGGGAAGTACAGTAGTTTTCACTTTGTACAGCAATAAGATCTTTATTAGTTGTGTACCGAAACTTCAAGTTTTACACAGCAGCCGCTATCACAAAAATTATTAGGTTATATTGCTTTGTTTAAGGTCAACTGTTATAGTACTTTGGTTTATTGCATGTTGCCAACAAGCTGTCAACTTGTTTTGGCTCGTTAAAGAGTGAGATTATGATCAATAGAAGTGAGATAATAAATACATTTAAAAAAAGGCTTGCAAATAGTGCAATTGATACATACAAAAATTTGCGTATGAACACAAGAAAATCTAAGTAAATTATAACATTTAGAATCAAGTTCTACTTGCCAGCTATTATCGGTACTAACAAGTGCAC
>JAGDQP010034191.1:10164-20263 GCA_022664845.1 Lepisma saccharinum | reverse complement strand
TTTTAGTGCATCTCTTCCCCATTAAGTATTGCTTTATAAACCATTATACTGACGGGGCTGCTCATTTGATTCAAGCCACAAGATGGAGGACACTCGTTAAGCAGGTTAATATTTTCTTCTATTTTCCTATCTTCTATCTCTTCTTCTTTTACCTAGTATCTCCAATTGATGGCTTAAGAACAAGTGGAAACGTTCCGTAAGCTACTAAGTTTCTTCTATCGTACACTCAGAAGTTCAAACAAAATTACCCCTCAACTGGTAGAGAAATCTCTATAAATGGAACATGTAGGGTGAGGTCAATTTGAGTCGCGAAAAGCAAAAACTTAAAAGGTGGGTTTCACCAATCTTTGTTAGACCTTAACAATTCGTTAGCTTTTTAATGGATGTTGGTGAAATCCACCAAAAGTGTGTTATATTTAATTTATTGAGAAATACTGACATGGGTAATTAAATACAGAACTTTATATGTATAACACTAAAAGATATTAGTTTTTTTTTTTTTTTATTTTAAGTACCAGTATCTGGGTCAGTAGGAAGGGTAATGTCAATCTGATCCCGATAGTTAAAACTGCTTATATCGTATTATGATTTTAGGCTTCTAACCCTAGTGTGCACCAAGTGAAGATCAAATCCAAGATCACTTCAACGCGTTCATAAATGATCCGCTGAAAATGAACTCAGTTTGAGAATTTGTAGTGCATTATTGAAAAAGGATTATAAGAACTCGTTCAAGGGAACCGGGATCAATTTGTAAATTTACGATTGGTCGGTGACTTTCGTTGGTGATCTCAGTTCAAGAGCAAAGCAAGCTACTGTGGAAGAGCGTGTAATAGTAGATAGGACAAAATGTGGAATGAAAATATCGAAATATTAAAAGGTGATCTATTAGATGAAAATAAAGCATCTCATAAGCTCCCCCCACTCAAAACTATGTAGGATCTATCAAATTACACGGTAGGAACCGTGCTGTAAGTAACCTAAAATTACCTATAAATTCTTTCTATTTTTTCTGGACAGTACTTGTGGTTGCAATATTAAGGTACGCGTGCTTACAAATAAACTTTCACTACTTAAGTACTCTGGGGGCTTCTTCAGTATGTGTCGGGCAACCTTTTGGAAACAAGGCCGTTAGATAGAATTAAGGGCCCCAGTTTCGTAGTTGGTGGTGACTCAAAACAGAGTTTATATTCCTTTATTCAAAACTTTTTTCAATTCTTATTAGCTTTTTTTATTTATTTCCGGCCACAAGCATTTCTATAAACATCGACTTGGACAACCAACAATCCAAAAACTGTTGAGGAAATCCAGGTTTTATTATTATTTTGTTAAATGAACACTCTTGCTTATATAGAGAAAGAAACATGGGGCCATGCAGAGAAATACTAATTGTGACATTTCGTGTTATGAATGACACGTATTTTGCCACAAAAACATGGATAGTATCTCGAGCGAGCGAAAGAGGGTTAGTTAAATTCAGGTTTTGAGTTTTTTTTCTCTTAGTTATAAATGCACATCAGTCTCACGCACCCTTCACTCTAACTCGCAAAAATGTAGTTCCCACTTCACAGCAATAGTTATGTGTCGCTTTCACTTCCTTTAACGCTGAACTTATGTTTCCAAGCAACATAAACATCTCATTCCTTCTGTAAATTTTGCACAAAGTTAGCACCATCTTCGGAACTGCATCCGAATTAAGCGTATCACAGTTCGTAAATAATCTTCTGTAATTCTCTTCTTGTTCCGACCATGTAGGTTATTTAGGTATATATGAAAGTACAAGAGAGAATGTCCATACAATTAATTTTATCTTACAAGGGAATTAATTTTATCTTACAAGGGAGGATCTCGCCCGATTTACATTTACCTTGGGTATAATATACAAGGCTTCTTTACAGTAATTATAAATTTCAATTTTCGCTTTGTTAAGGTTTATGTTACATTTAAATCAGTACATATCACTACATCAGAACTTTTACTTATTCATTTGGACCATATTCTACACCCACAAATTGTGCCACCAGTGAAAGTATCTGCCTGAATATTGCTAGCACATATACTATCCACGAAAAATGAATAAATTCATTAGTGTAATTAATGTCAACTATAACATATATATATATATATATATATATAAATATAAACCACACATACACATTCTCGCGGTATTACGAAATCGAGCCATCTGTGTTTCTAAACCCTGATAGCTTTTCTGTTAGACAATGAACCTTCTTATTTTTAATAACATCATTTTTTCATACAGTAAACTATCGATGTACCTAGCAGATAAAACTAAGTTCAAAGGCTCTGCACTGCTGTGAATTCAAGTTGATCGAAGATTATCGTTGAACGTCCTTGGTGCATCACAATTTCCTGTTGAACGTACGTTGATCCGAGATCAAAGAAATGATCTTGGTTGGCGCACACCACTGTTAGACGTTACTAAGTTCGAGTAATTAAGTATTAGAAAGAAAGGTTTACAAAAAAAAAAAAAAAAAAAATCTTATTATGACTATTAGTACTACTACTATCAAAAACACGTACCAATAAGGGCATAAATTGTTGACAGGCAGTATAAAAGCACAAAATATCGAAATACACTATAAACCACCATATTCTGCATACAAAATTATTGATTGACAATCCGTTTATAACACTGATTACCGTACATCTTGAGCCAGTATCACCATCACGCTTCTTATTTTCTTCCTCTCACCAAGCCTTAATTCTAATGTGAGGTAGAAATTTTCACCCTAATGGTAAAGACGGGGTAGGTGATCCCACTAGTGCACCTCTAACCGAAGACAAGAAAAAAAATTACTTCGACATAGAAAAACATGACCACCGCACCAAAGGACAACAGACTAAATATAAAGTGGATAAACCTTCAAAGCAGATACATAGTATAATTAATAGAATTCGCAATATTATGTAACTGTCAGGGTTACTTCGACCCCACCGTACGTATTAAGGATTAATATTTGCATTCGGTTGTCTTTTGCTAGTTGCTCTACAACCTGTGAATTTACTACCTTTTGTATTTATTACAATATTCATGAACTATCATCCTTCACAATATGTGTAAAATTTTGCTGTTATCTTAATTGCTTTAGACATTACACATCTATCTTGACAAAAATTAAAGCTAACCAGCAAGGACAAATAAACTATTTGCATTTCCTTGCTGTCTTGTATCCTTGTAGTCCATTCTTCAATAATTTAAGGAAATTGAATGTCAAATACTCTTGAATTAGCGCCCAGCCGCTCTAATGCATTTTTTTTTTCGCGCAGAGGCTACCTATAAATATATTTAATTAGTACTTTGTTCTATCCTTGTATTTTCACAATAATAGAAGTAAATATATATACAGTACAGTATATATAGCAAAGTGGGTCGAAACTAAAAAAAAAAAAAAATCAAAATGACTACTGATAAAAGTTGTGGAGGGCCCTTGTGAAGATATATTTTGCAGCAGACCAAAATCGGAAGATTTCTTAAGGTGCCACAGAGGGGAAAGTTTTAACAGGTTTTCGGGTATACAACCCGCCTTAATAGCAATTTTCTCAATTTTCGTCGTAGTTAGAGCCATAAACAGGTCCATAATTACATTATATTATCAGCGTCGACTTGAGAGTTCATTAAGGTCCTTTTATTTATCTTTCCTATTCATAGTGTTCAAAACGAGGCGTATGTGACACATTCTTGATACTTTTAGTGTCAACAATTGACTTTGCACTGTGTTCTTAGCTCCTTCGTATTTTATATAATTAGAAACAACCTCGGACTCACGACATGATTGCACATCGAGTCTAATCCATGAGCACTTAAGTAGCCAGCTCCATGAGGAGCTTTCTTTCTCTATTTTATATATTGTTACTTGTGAATGATTTGTATCTTCATACTCAAAAGCAGGCATTGTTTGCGTCTTTGGTTTTGACTCTCATGGATCTCTTCAATCTTGGACTAACATTGTTCGAAAGTTCCAAGTCAATTCCAGAATTCTAACTTTCAAAATTTCTGAATTTCAACATTCCGGAATCCTGATTTCTATTCCAGAATTCCGATCATTCCTGATCATGACCCACAAGAGATAATTTTGGTTGTGGGACTTTTAATAGTGCGTTTCACACTGTTTGTACGACAGGGTAATCTTGGTGCCATATGATCTACTATCGCTCACTACTTGTAAAATTTCCACATAAGATTAAATTTTAAACAAATACTTCTGCAACTTTCACTTGTCCAATCAATTATATCGGTATAATCAATCCACTGCGTTTAAATTCCAAGATAGCACACAGAAGTCGCTAACATCTGCTCCATTCTCCAGTACATTCTTTTTCTACATTTCTTTCTCCCTTACTCTTCTGCCTGAATCTACTAACTCCCTTTTGTCTTCTCATTCTATCTTCCTTTTCTTGTCTTCATAATTCTTCTATAAACAATCTAAAAAATGTGCTTTCCTTCATCGCATATCACTGGCAGTAACACACTGTCATTATGTGCAAGGAATGCACTTCTTTTCATACAGGGCCGTTTATAGGCAAGAATAAGAGATTAATTATCCTGAATAATTGCACAAAGGTTCTTTTTCTAAAATGGAAAACCTGACCTAAATGTAAACTTAATGAAAAGCTTCACTGAATTGGAGGGTATGGGATTGAAGAAATATTCGTTGAGAACACAATAGACAGTATAAGCTATCTAAAATAGCGCAATGGGTCAGGATGGAAAGATGCTAAATCAGCTGAACACTATCCCAAGGCAACAGCATAACTCATTCGCAACAAAAATGTTCGGTCATTTCTTAGTTCTGGAGTGTCAAAGTCGGGAAAAACACAGCTAACCGGATAAAATTTCAGAACAGGTCTCTGTTCACAGCAACTGGACTACTGAAAGTGTGTGGTCCTGTTGCCTGGTCATCAAAGGCAGGGAATAGATGACATTAACCAAATTTTTATGCACGAAACAAATAATCCATTCCAAATGCCTTGATAATATCAATTCGATAAGACGAATTATTCCACCACGATAAAGGCTGTATACTTCAGTATTATTACTGTCTATCTTTTTCCAAATATTAGCTTATAGTCTGTTATGCCCACTGCGGTGCTTCTTTTGGCGGATGTGTGCCCCAAATACTTATTTTCCGGGAGCATCGCAAGACAAATGTGCTCTTCCTTTTAACTTCGAGTGTAATATTTTTCGCCATCTTCTTTCAGAGGAAGATTAGATAAATCCTTCCATCAAAGTATAATCCTTTTAATTAAATGTTCCCTACACTCGCTTCAAGTTCTTTTGTGATCTTTCCTTTCTCTCTTGTCAATAATTTTACTCGTATTTTCTTGAGTGAGGATCCCAATAGCTTCCTGAACAGCTGCTATGATAACACGACGCACATTTCACAAAGCGCAATTCTCTGCCACTTCCCGAGGAATCATCCGCACATCTACGTTACTTGTTCTCTCATCTGACATTTCTCTTGTGCTAGAACAGGAGTCACTAGAAGAAACTTGATATTTCAGTAGAATAAAATTAAGCGGAAATTTGAATCTGAAATTTTACAGCTAGTGAGCGATTGTAGATCAGCTTGGCACCAAGATATACCCTCTCGTACATGGTGTGTGGAACGCACCATTTAAACAGTCACGCAAGCATCAGTTCTTTACGTGACTCAAGATAGAAGACATGGATTCATGAGCGTCAAAATCAAAGGCAGGTAAACAATGCCTGCTCTTGAATATGAGAAGACAGAACTCATTCACAAGGAGAGAGAGAGAGCTCCTCATACGGCTAGCTACTTCTGGGCTCACGGATTAAACTCGATGTGCAATCACTTGAGTCTTAGATTGTTTCTGATTATATAAAATGAGAAGAAGCTAAGAACTGCAACCGGTACAGTTCATAGACAAATGTTGACACTAAAAATATCAAGAATGTGTAACACAGAGATGGTTTTAAACACTATACAAAAGGAAAAATATATAGAGAGATATTAATGAACTCTTGAGTCGACGCATAAAATATAATGTAATTATAGACCTGTTTATGGCTCTAACTACGACGGAAATTGATGTTTGGCATGTTGCATACCCGAAAAACCCTGAAAACTGTTTTTCCTTTACTGTACCGTAAGATAGCTTCCGATTTTGGTCTGCTGCAAAATATATCTTCCCAAGAGCCCTCCACAATTTTTATCACTAGCCATGCTAAAAATTTAAACTTCTTGTATTTTCGACCCACCCTATTTTGCCCCTGCGCAAAAATTACTATTTTCAATTTAATTCCGCTGCAATACAGAGCAGCTAGCTGTGCGTTAAGTTATTAACCTTACACACCACACTACCTTAAATATTTAAATATAACCACAAGGACACAACAGAAGAGTAAATAAGTATATTTATAGGAAACCCCGGCACCAAAACGTATAATTTTCAATTTGCCTTAACATATGTTTTCTATTATTTATTTTCTGGTGCATGAAGTACGCAGTAAAGAATGTGTGTTACATATTGCGGTTTCTTCGGATCATAAAATAAAACTCTCACAAGTACAAGCTGGAGAGTTAGTTTAATCACTTTAGGCAGAAAATTTGTCACGGAAATGAATTGTTACAGAAGCTTTAAACCAGCTCAAAACTGCAATTTAAGCAAACTGTGATCTTTCGATCACAAAAAGGTCAAACCGAATGGTTATTTAAATTCGAATTCTTTTAAAAACGAACACTTGATTTACACAGACTCTGGATACCTATTTCTGAGGCCTAATTTCGGGATTAATTTTTCAATTTCTTGAAAGCAATTTTAATGTTAAATCCAGATCGCATCTAGTTCTTTACTACTTGTTTAAACAATATTTTGAACCATTACAATACTGTTGGTGTAATAAGAAAAGCATAAGAAACACAACAAACCTGGAGAACGATTAGTAGTGGAAGCCGCAGCAGGCTGCTCAGTCGTTCTTGTACTAGATTTAATAACTAGATGTACAGTCAATCCATCTTTAATATTGTGTGTTTTAAGCGTTTCATGATCCTTCATTATCTTCCCCGCAAAAATCAGGCATAGCTGATCTGGCTGTGCAGAGAACTTCTTGGCGACAGCATCCTTAAACTATGAAAAAAATAAAAGAACTATATGCACAACAGGAATCAAATATCCATTTCATCCTTAACAGCAACTCTAGTAAATAACCCATTAAAAATAATCCCTCCCACACCCACTTAGTTTTCAACCTTTTTCTTTATATGCCCACTATATGAAATATAACAAAATGAACATATATTTACAATTAAAATTGAAAACCATACACATTACTAGTTACATACAAACTTACACCAAATTAATACGATTATTACTTTCACTTATTAATAACTGAAAAACTGTAATATGCACCGCCTCTTCTGAACTGTATCTTGTCTTACGCTGTTGACGTTTCAAACTCTTTTTGCGCACCCCCAGGCGGGGATCCACTTGTCAATTCTAATGTATCGTATATGTGGGTATTGAGCGAAAGGCAATACAATGCCCTAAAGATGCCTAAAGCCATAAAAATCGCATTTCTTCCTCGGCTGTGGAGTCGGAGTAGTCAAAAACATACAGGCTCGTGCTAATCGTTAAAAACTAAAATTTCCCATAGGATTCTGGGTTAACAGAAGTTATCACAGTATTCTGAGCTAATCCTTGCTTAAATGCATCGATCAAGACCTCTCGCAAGGCAGTGGTATATTTTTAGCGGCCAGTTGTTGATTTATTTTGGATAATAAAAATACAATTATATATTTCCAATTTTAAAGATACACAGTCGATTACAACCACTTTTCTGATCATTTTAAGTTATATCAATCCATATCCAAACGAACATTCTTTCTAACCTTCACTTAAATTACCTCCGTAAACTTTCAAACCTCAGATTAATTTAAAAATTATGAATTTGAATTTTATTTTTAAGGTCTGCAGGCAATTTTGGCTCAGGCCGAATGGATGATGATGGGAGAATTGGTGAAATGAAGAACGAGGGAGGAAAAGAGATAACTCCTAGCAAACCCACAACGCTGTGCTTGTCCACCACAGAACGCAAATGATATGATCCGGGATTGATCCGAAGACCCCATTCACCAGAGATGAACACTCTACCACTGAGCCACTTTAAGAATTATGAACAGTAACGTCCGCACAAATGATATTCTTCCCTCGTTCAGGTTACATGTTCCGAGAGCTAATAACAGGTATAACTACTACTTGTACAGCAAAACTCGAAGATTATCTTTAGAAAAGAAATATTTTTAAGCAGATTTTCTATACCTTTATCACTCACCAACTCCCTCTTCTGATTTTTACCTTCACAAAACAATTTTACGATATTTTGCGAATGTCGCCTTAATATTAATACCATATCTATTATATTTGTTATTGTTCATACTATAGTATTTGTTTTATTTTTCTCTTATTTCATATATATACTTTAAATGAATAAATAAAAACTGTTTTAATTCACATAACAATAGTGCGTCGACTATTAACTACATCCAGACACGAGGTGCTACGTTTAATAATATACTTCATCACTTTGTACGCCAACACGAAGTTTCAAATAACAAGCTTAATGTTTGCTTAGCAAGGTTCTAAAATAGACTGATTCTCCTTCACAGTGATTAAATGCCTTGTACAATGCGTTCATCAATTAATGTAAAAATATATATTACAAATTTTATAGAGGTCGGAGGTATTAAAAATTCAGGAGTCAGGGTCGAAGCTTTTGTGTACCAACTCCGCAGCCCTTTCTTCCTTGTCTCAACTTTACACCTGTGATTTGGTTTATTGCACAATCACTGATTGATCATATGCTTAGTCTTCAAAATGCATTGCTCTTATACCTCGTTTGTTTAATTTATATTGTATAAGCAGCTATTAAACCCTGACACATCTGAGCATGACGTACCTCGGTGAGCATTCATCTGGAGGTAGATAGGAAAGATAATGACCAGGCCATTATCTAGGCACCATCCCAACAAAACTGAGACAAACTAGAAATTCGCAGTCATGATGACCGATAACAGACTCAAAGTATAGTTTTGAGTCATGGATATGTGAAATAAGAGTGGAAGGGCGTAAACTCTGAGGTCCGTAGTCGAGTATGTTTAAGACCCCAAGCGGCCGTAGCTCAGTTGGTACATAGCGTTGACTTCGCATTCGGCAGTCCATGGTTTCTATACCAGTGGCCGACTATCATGACCGAGATTTTTCCTGTCACATCATACGTATTCCGGGATGATTCAACTTACTCGCTGGCCGACTGCTCCCCGGAACCTTTCCCCTATTGTACCCCGACCTGTGCTGTAGGAGACGGTGTGGAATAATTTCAAGAAAATAAAAATAATAAACACGGCGTAAATTAGCATGAACCCACATTACTTTGTGCTTTTTCTTGTATTTCAACTAGTGAAGTGTGTTAATAGAATACGTTCACACACTACTCTTGAGATAGTAACCTGGCATGAGTAAAAGATGCCAAAAGCCCACAAGTAAATTCAAATTCGTAATAAATCGTGGCCGTCTGGGAAAAAGGGCTTAAGAGACCGAAGTCCGCCATTTGAAGACCCTTAGTCTAGAGAACATAAAAAAGCACTATTCCTTAGTTGTTCACGCCGTTCTGATTAATTCTGAGGGCCCAGGCGGAAGTTTCGTAATACCTCACGAAGAGACCTTATGGAGAAAAAAAAAGTCTCCGAATTTCGGTCTAGTCTATATGGCAAACAATAAGTACGTGTGGTATAAAGTAACATACAGGGGGATGCTAAATAACACCGACAAAACCATCTCACGAGATTCCGGACATAAAAGTAAGAAGTTATACCACCGAGGCTGCACGAATGCTTCGTCTCAGCGCTATAGACAGCCGAGAGAGCGGGGAAAGTGAACTTCGAGCTTGATAATGCCAATACCATTAACCGTACAATTGAGACCTCAAAAAGATTTGAAACCTGCTCTATCCAAGCGCATATTCCAAAATTGTGCAATGTTATCCGGAAGAGACTCGCCCAAAGGAAGTTGGGGATTCCAAGGCATTCTCTGGAGTAAATGTGGGTCAAAATAAAAACAA
>JAGDQP010034191.1:0-10064 GCA_022664845.1 Lepisma saccharinum | reverse complement strand
GACAGTATCTTTTACTGATATCATTCACGAAACGTTCGTTGAAATGTATGCAATATACTACTGTTATGTTTTTCATTTTTTTTTAAAATCCATTCCGCAAAAAAAAAAAAAAAAAAAAAAGGCGGAGACTTCCCGCTAACGAATAACTGTTATTCGCTCGAAGGTAATCCTTTCTGGGAATTCCTTCCGCATCAATAGCACAATTTTGGAGTATGAACTTTTGGACAGAACAGGTTTGAAATCTTTGCGAGTATCAAGCCGCCTCAATTCTACTGTCAATAGCACACACTAGTGTTCATTATCCCCACACTTTCAGCACCCTATAACACCGAAATGAAACATTTGGCACCCTCGATGATCTGAGTAAGCATCAATTACTTACATTATAATCATCATTCGCTGACTGAACTATTTCTATACTTGAGGTGCTATGTACAGTTATATCTCCTATTCTAAGTCAATATGAAACTGCAAATAACAAGTTGAATATGTGCTTAGCAAGGTCCTAAATATAGCCTGAGGATTCTAGTTGAGAGTTGTTATACACCTTGGACGTTGCATGTATCAATTAACGTAAGGAAGTATTACAAATTTTATAGGGGTTGAAGTCGGAGGTACTAAAGATTGAGATGAAGCTTCTGTGTCCGCAGTCCTGCTCTCGCTCTTTCACACTTCGGTTCTAATTCCGTATCGGGGCCCAGCTATGATGATTAAAAAAAAAAAAGTTTTAAAATTATAAACTTTGTTGGACCCCTTCCCCCGTCCCAATACGGAAGTTTATCCCATACTTCCATGGCTTGTAACTTTTATATTCTGCATTTAAACACTTCCACACGCTGGGAATGTTATACTTTTCCTCTCCTTGCGGGCCGTAACAAAGTTACCCCACAACTTGAATAAGCCACCTAAAGTTCCGTAGTTGGTGGACACTCAAACACCGAGTTTATATTGCTTTATTGAAAACTTTTTTTAGTTTTTATTTCCGGTTACATCACAGGCAATCCAAAAAGTGTTTTAAGAAAATTCATATCCCACACTTCCAAGGAAAGTACAAACTCAAGAAAGTATAATTTGACAGGATGAGAAGTGACGTCTTGTGTAAAGAGGTTATGCAAAATCCGTCCAACAATTATGCTATCTACCGGCCACCAATGGAGAGAAGACTTTTGGCATTTTAGTCCGAGGAGGATTAATGCGCAATACTACTATCATTATTTCGTTAAATACGCAATCTAGTTAATTATGAGGCAGAAACATGGCGAAATGTGGAGGAATACCAACTGTGGCTTCTTGTTATTAAAGTCACGTATTTTGCTACAAAAAACACGGACTAACTCGAGTGAAGTAGGGTTTGTTCAAGTCAGGTTAGATTTTTTTTTTTTTTTTCTATTATACACGATGCACATCAATCTCATACACTCTTCGCCCTAAGGAGCAAGAATGTGGTTCCCACTTTAGAGCAATAGTTATCGCTAACGAACACTTCAGCATGTCTCACTTTCACTTCCTTTAACGCTCATCTTATGTTTCCAAGTCACACAAATTCCTCCAGTAATTTTTGCAAAAAGTGTCCAAAAACTTCGGAACCGCATCCAATAGGCCTACTGTACCAACGTGTGATTATTTGGTTATCAATCTCTCTTTCAGTGTCTTTTACCAGTTACGATTCATTGCTCCAGGTACCAGTGATCTGAATGTGATATTTATCACAGATTCCATTCACCGCTACTTGTGGTAGTGACTGAACTGTTGGCTACTCTTTGGAAACTCCAGTTATCGTTCAAAACAGTGAAAGTTACGTTAGGTTGGATCGGGATAGATTAACTTATAATAGTTCGTTTAAGTGGTCTTTAACTGGGCGTAGCGCCTCTACATCTACGAAATCAGATCGGAAATAATGTGCTGAATATTGTGATTTCGCGGCCAGGGGAGTAACCAAAGAGCATGCGAATTTATATTATAGTCCTAAATCAGCTAGTCAATTTCTAATGGCGGGAACTAGTTTTTTGGTCCAGTGGACTCCGAACCACTCCCTTCAATGGAACTTGGCGGCAATCGAACCCATGACCATGCAAACCTTTTAGCCAACCTGCGGTCCACTTGAAGCAGTGAATCGCAACTATGAATTCGTAAATCTAATTTTCCGTAGGCTATATAACGCAATCGGGCGATGAATTTCTAATTAACTTGCTTCATACTAACACTGTGTACTTAACCATGAGTGAAATTAAAAGGTAAACACATTTTATATATACCGCGTACATGAGGACCAGCATTCTAGAACCGTCATATATAAAAAATGACAAGTTTCTTTGGTCCATCTGAGGCAAAGAGCCTAGACTAGGAAATCAATATATTTTGATCCAATGAATTTTCGATTAATAAGGAACAAGATATCATAGCTTCCTTCAACAGAATTCCGCCAAGTACTCCCAGTCCATATAATTAACGAATGTTCATTCATGCTTTATTTCGTAAATACTACTGAATCATACTGTAGAACTTAATTTATATGTAAGGCTTACATTTCTCATATATTTTCAACAGTAAGCATACTTTAACGATTGTAACGGTTATACACGTAAGCTCACTTTGCAAAACAAACAATTACGTCGCCGCAACTACAAGCGGAAATGCTTCTAGATCATAGATGACATGGCATAATACGTAATAAATGTCCAATGACAAATTATTCGTGAATATCTAGTTGCGACGGTAAAGGCTTCTATGAGTCTACGTTAATAACGTAAAATAGAATACTATAAAATATAAAAACGCACGATTTCTTAGCTATAAAATGCTATACACGAACAAGAAAGAATCGTCTTCCGCAGTCGGTGGACCAATTACTTGACATCTAGAACTGTCACTTAGCTAAATGTGAATTGTTTCGCCAACGAAATAATTAAATAATACTCAGCTAAAACTTACGTCTTTTATGGAAGCATCTTCTTCTATTTCAACTAATTGTTTCTCCTTAGGAGTCTTAACAGTCACAGTAATTTTCTTACTACTTTCCTCCTGCCCTTCCGCCATCTTGGACAGTTGGATGACTATGATTTCTCACACGCGCCAGATGTTTGCCATTGGTAGGAGCGCTGCGAAATACCGTAACATGTAACACTGTTGTGCAACACGGAAATGTCTAATTGCAGAGTGAAAAAACACCAATGAAATGGTGCATTGGAAAGCGCTTACATGTCGGTCACTTCGTAGCCAAATAAAGATTACATATGTGTGTTCATCTTGTATAAAAAATAAATAGAAAATAAAACGCGTGTAACTTAACTTTTCTTCAGGACACACAAATTTTACAGCAATACCCAGCTCATATTCTTTTCAGTGTCAACATTGATCATCGAATATACAAGTACCGGCAATAATAAAGTTAAGAAATCAAAATTCTTAAGTAACTGAGATGCTGTCAAGGACAATGCTAAAAATGTAATTATGAATATATTAGACACAAATCGTCTGTTTCCGTCTTACGTAACAGAGGAGGTCCAGGGCTACGATTTAATTTGATTCACTAATAAATTTCAGAAGTGCGTGTGAGGCTTATTAATAGGGTACGTGGTTGTACATTAATATATATTTATACATGACCTAGACCGAGTGTCTTCAGCACTCGGTCATTTTATAATGATCTTTTTTTTTTTTCATTCTATAATAATATCCTTAGAAAGGGATAGTCCATAAAATCCAACTTCAAAACAACTATCACAAATATCTGTTGATGGCAAGTACAACGTTACTAAACAAGAAATCGAACGCATTGCCAGAATACACTTTTTCCGATGACTAAAAGTTTCATAATAATGGGAGAAATTTACAAGTGTATATTTGAAGAAGTACAGAATGTGGTGCAATAATTGGTTACTGAAAGTCAATCCGTGCAAAACTGCTGCAATGTGTTTCTCACTCAAAACCCATAGGTTCCACAAAATGTATATACATATTATCCTCTTCTATTACATCATGGGTAGACCATTACAAAGACCTTGATATCATATTTGATGAAAAATTCAATTTTACTCCTCACGTTGAATTTGTAATTTCTAAAGCACTCAAACTTCTTGGACTTCTCTACAGGTTTACATACATTAAAGATTTCAGAGCTCTTCGGTCTTTTCTTTTTTCACTTGTGTACTTCCTACTATTGAATACTGTTCATCTATCTGGTCTATGGCTTGTGAAACTATATAACTTATCTAAATTGTACAAAGTACAAAATTTCTTTATTCGTATTGTGCAACTCAGGATACCCAACCTCCAATATAAATCTAACGCAGACATTTTGAATGCTCTTGACTTGAAAAACATAAGCACGCGAAGAAAACTAAATGACTTAAAAATTTCTTTATGAAGTAATGCAGGGCACACTCAGGACCAATGACCTTCTTTAGCGTTTTAACCTAAGAGTACCCAGACAAAATGACCGTTCCCAACACCATATCTACATCTCAAAACCTTGATTGTGTTTGGTCCGATGATCTGTCGTATACAAATTGTTATATCTTTACAATAGTTTCCTTTGCCACCAGATGTTTGCCTCAATAAAAGTAAATTTCTAAATAATTGTTATGAGAATCTGGAATGAAAAAAAAACTGAGCTTATTCCTACTGTACCATTATTATTTGTTGTTGTTATTGCTATATCACGTTGTCACAAGAACGGTGAAAAATGTCCCTTGCTGTATCCGTGCCAACTTCTATTTAGAAAATGCTCGGAAGATAATCGCACGCTCAACGTCACTATCAGGCTTTTTCCCAAGATTTTACGTTGGGGTTGTATTGAAGCTATCCGTGGGGTGATCAAAACTCGGCAATGTGTATAAACATACACATATTAAGTGTGTGTGTCGATGGGTGGGTGTGTAGGTATGCATATGTGTGTGTATTGGAGTGTTGAAAAGGAGTTTAAAATATTGATGAATGAGTCCCTGGTATACAGTAGAGTAGCACATTACTCGTGCCAATAATAATAATAATAATAATAATGAGTGGCCGGCAGATACTTATCAGAGATTCCAGAGTTACGTAGTGTGAGAATGAATAATTTTGGATTCTATGCCACAAAGTGTAGAATTTGCTTTCTAATTGATTTATTTTTAACTTTTGGCTCACCACTTAGTAATGAGAAGTTCTCGTAGTTGTGAAATAAAATGCAAAGGTTAGTTTTACCAAATTGCTATAGAGATGAACTTAAGACGCATTTGATATTTGGATGTATGCATTACTCATTAATACAATTGACACATCACTATTTACAATTCGCGAGAAACAACTTTGCTGCAATGAGACGCTAAATCATAGAAAAGTTAACAGGTAATACTTAAAAAGTTCCCTACAAGATAGCTTTAGTTCGGAAATTAGTCCAAATTCTACAAATTGTAAGTCGAAAACCTTAACTGCAAACTTTTGTAAACTTAATATTGTATGGGACAGTTTAGTAACCTTGGCTGTGGCCCGTCACGATTATATGAGCGCAATGCTCTTTTAAAATCCGCAAAAACCCATGCCTCAGCCGGGTTTCGAGTCTATAAACTTGAAGACGCTGGTCTAACACCTAAGATCACTTGACTACTTCCGTCGACTTACCTAGTTGACTGTATTTGCGACTAAGTCGTGAGCGAGAAGAAAAGTTTTCACCAGAGTATTTTCTTGATGCTAATCGATAGCCAATTTGAAATCAGTATAGAGAGAAACCCACTTCTCTCGTCTCTATATTTTATTTTTGTGGAAACGCTATGATGGTTTTCATTTTTACACGAATTTGGACTATTGTCTACAATTCAATTGCCTCTTCAAGCAGAATATGTTTCAGCGGTTTAGTCAGTAAGTATCTACTCCCATCTGATTTATGGCATCATAAGTCTGAGCTACGGGAGTGTTGGATTTATGGAACAAAAGTCTATGTTACAGCATACCGTGCCACACCGCAATGCGTACAAGATTCATCTTCCACGCCGTTTTTCTCAATACACGCGAAATGTAACATAGATGTTTGTTCACACATAGACCTACGCCTCAATTGCTTAATGCAAGTCAAGGATGTTAGTAACTCAATCAAAGCTTGAGCGTTCAGTTTTTTAAGCAATTAACAAAATCGATTCAGAAGTGTTGGTAAACAACAGATATTCTAGATCCTGGTCTGCTTCAAGACAAAACCGTCTCTGGTTTGGATATACAGATTGTACGTATTTCACTTTAAATTGAGTATGGTATAGTTTAATAGCTAGGGAAAAGTCCCTATTTCGTGGTGAATATTGTTTTATCAAAATAATGTGCAAAATCTATTTAGGCTTTCCTATATCATGCATGGAGCATTATTCACGGAATCGAACAGTTAATTTGAACTAACAAAATAAAGGATTCATTTTTTTTTTAAATACTCCCCTGAATACCGTAACACCTCATCTAATCTAACCTATCATAGCATACACCAAAGTGAAACATAACTTAAGGTAACTAATTTATACTTAGCTACCTTAAAATTACTCTGCTATAAAGTAACCTCACATTAATGTAATTGAGTGAACGATTCAGGGAAGTCTGTAAAGTCCAACCCCTAAAGTAGCCTTATCGGTTATGTCACTAACATTTTAACGAAAACATTAGTAAGAGGTTAAGGAAAGAAAGTCTCGAACCAGGATAAAAAAGAAAATTCAATTTGCATCATTGTATAATGTAGATTGAACATAATAATATAGGTGATTGTAAATGTACTGTGCAAAGAATATTGCAAAACCACCCCTTTTTGGATCTTTGGACTTGATGGACTATATATAGCCTACTCCCCCTGATATCATAATGACTCGCTATAATCTAGCGTACCTCTAACCTAACTATATATCAAAATAAAAAGACAATATAGTAGGCCTACGTAAGTAGGGGTGGACGGTTCCTGATAACGTAAACCGCGGTTTCGGTTTGCCACTTGAACCGGTTTGGAACGGTTAACCGAAACCGAACCGTTCTCAAACCGAAGTTTCCAAATCGAACTGAACCTTTTCCAAACCGAACCTTTCCCAAATCGAACCGAATCGTTCCCAAACCGAACCGAACCGGTTTAAAGTTCAAATCGACTGATTCTGTTTAAACTACAAACCGAACCGAACCTGGAATAGCATCCACCTTTCAAATAATTGCCCCCTCCCTTCCAGGGTATCTCTCGTAAATCCGCCAATGCCGTAAGGTTGTCTTCCAACTGATATTAAGAGTTTTATTCCAATTTCCAAAGCATAATTGAAAGTACCCAAACAGTATTGTTTCAGTAATATCGAAATAATTTTACATCTGAATAAAGTTATACCGAAAAACATAACATTACAGCCCCATTATAATCTCAGGGTGGACGGTTCCTTATAACGCAAACTGCATTTCCATCGATTTCGAATATTGAACTGAAACCGAACAAAACAGTCCTCAAACAAGGCCCAACAGTTCTTAAACCGAACCGAACCATTCTACAAACCGAACCTTTCTCAAACCGAACCGAAACTTTCCCAAACCGAATCGAACCGTTCCCAAACCGAACCGAGCCGATTTGAAGTCCAAACCGACTGATTCGGTTTAAACTACAAACCGAACCGAAACCGGTTTTGGAACACCCCTATACGAAAGTTACATTGAAATAACCGTAGAACTACATTAAATTTACCTAATCTAACATATTTCTCTAATCTTGAAATATATAAAATTTTCATCTTTTAGACTTATTAAACTGAAGGGTGTGGAAAATTATGACTGAATTAAACTGGCAGGTCCTTATCATTCGTTTAATATCCTCCATCTGCACCCCCTTGATATTAATAACAAGTCGGATGAGGTGAGCCATACACCGTTGGATTCCTTATGGACTG
Organism: Lepisma saccharinum; assembly: GCA_022664845.1. NCBI lineage: Eukaryota > Metazoa > Arthropoda > Insecta > Zygentoma > Lepismatidae > Lepisma > Lepisma saccharinum. The sequence continues at coordinate 2,199 of JAGDQP010034191.1, read as the reverse complement.
ACAGGGTGAGGAAAACTATGAGTTTGGCTCTAAAACTGACAGGTCTTCTTCATTCTCTTAGGTTTCTCCATCCGAACCCTGTAGATCTCAGTAAAGATGAACAATACACCGTTGGCCTCCTCATGACCCGAAAGGTAGGGAAAACTATCATGTTGGTTCTATTATCTGGTAGTTCTTAAGGTCGGAAAGAAAGAAACCAATGCCAAGATTGGATAAGTAGTATTTGCGCCATGTATTCAGCAGAATTTGTATTAAGCATAGTTCACCATCATACCTCGACTCTCTGCCTCGAACCCAATCACGAGGTTAGTTCGTATCCTACTTTAGTGGTTCCCGTCCTTAAAATGTATGTACTCGATAAGGATGAAAATGACAGATTATTCATTCAAGTATGACTGTGGTAATAACAAGCCTTCGAAAATCCCTAATGAGAAAGAACATTTCTTTCAAGTAAAGTTTTTGCCGCGACCGTAGCAATCAGATGTCCTATCAGTATGATTGTTCCTTTTAAGTCTATCTATACGAAATCTACTAACTCTATACAGTCAACTGCATACAGTTAGATTATATTATCTTAGATCGAGTTAAAGTGGTGTCTACCTAGAAGCAACATGGATGTAATTACAATCATGCTCTGTATTCATTAAGTTATTTATGCATGGTTATATACTTAACGCTGAGATGGTTATATACTTAATGCAACAAACACTATATTGTCGTAACAGTTTCATCTATCTTGCAGAGCCTTCCTCAGATTAAAACTAAGAAACCTGACACAACTGAATGTAAATAATAAACGGTGTGAGTTTTAAAGTCTAGGCACATCGAACTATTAGTTACGTTAGTTTAAGAAGTTGATCTACCGAGGCTTTCAAATAACAACGTTACTGATTATTTTCAGTTGTGTCGAGCTTTTAATTTCAGTCTGAGGAAGGTTCTGTTAAAGATACGATAATGTTACAATATCTTATCGATTTTTGCGTTAAGTATTTAGATAACCTTGTCAATTTATTTTAATAAACTAGAAAGCATTTTTTTTATCTTGATTGTGATGTCAGAGTTTGTGGTATCGACTAATATGTCTATTTCGCATTGCAGAAGAAAAACAGAAGAATCTAGACATATTCATAGACCTTAGTTTCGCCAGTAAAGGATGCTCTGTTCTTAAGAAAAATGTTGCTGAACATTACTACCTCACAAGATGATGTACATTCATCAATTTTTATAGAGACAATAAAGGATGTACAATGTGATGTAACTTTAGATGCCATAAAAATAATGTTAAATGTAGGTTTAATTTAATCACAAATTGATTAATAATTAAAAATACTGTGAAAACGGAAATAGATGTTCGAAAGTTTAAAATTTGTTACTTGCAAATTTTATTATTTCTGTGTATCACCTATAGTGTTACAGTTTCTAAAGTGCGTTTACTAGTAACAGATTTGATCTCTGTTTTCTTGACTTCAATGAAATATCTCGATAATTAACCTACATTATTGTTGATAGGGTTTGGAATTAATTATAAGTTCTTACCTAATTAAATGCCAGTTTCTAATATATTCTAATAAATGCTCCATTGTTCAACATTTCAACCAGTTTGGGAATGATGCATGCCTCATCGATATTACCGACTAAGCAATAATAAGGGAAGTGGATTAGTGGTCTTGTTAGACTTTTATCGTTATGAATAGAAAGAAAATCCACCCGTTTCCCTTCTTAAAATAACAAGAGCTCCTTCGTGATCATTTCCCACTTCCTTTACTCCTTCAAAATGTGGAAAACAAGCAAAGTCGTTGGAGTTTAAACGGTCAACATATATTGGCAAGGAATAATGCTGTGTTGACTCATTTCAACTTTGCAGAAAAAAATATCGTCACCTTGGAACCAGAAGGTACTATGTCCACTTTATGGCAAAATTGAGTTAATACTGCATTCAAAGACCTTGTAGTGAAGGGCATCAACCCCCAAAATTATATCTCACAAAACGACTTCCAAGTGGCTAGAAATGTTAGAAATGAAATTAATTTATACAGGCTTTAAATGGAACTTCAAACTTTAGTTCTTTTTCTCAAAAGTGGCAAAAGTGGACATAGTACAGTACCTTCTGATTCCAAGATAACAATATATACTTTCTAATAAATACAATCGCACATGATGTCAAACAGGTTTCATGACGCAAGCTATTAAGCCACAGAA
>JAGDQP010034190.1:0-20264 GCA_022664845.1 Lepisma saccharinum | reverse complement strand
GCTAGTAAAAAGGTTGCCTTTATACACATCGTTCTCATATCTTTTGTAAGTTATGCGTTTTTACGATGTAAAACTAGGTCTGTGGCTTTTAAGCGAAAATTGTAAATGGATCAACGACTTTTAGTGGTAATTAATAGAAAAGCTTTAGTATATGTGTAATTTTCTCTTGCGAAGTGCAGTGCCTTATATCTTTGTATCAGGTTGTAAAATCTCAGCGAGGATTTTCCCTAATGAAGATTTTGAGAACTCCACTCGAAGTTTCCTCTGGCAAAGAAAATTGTATTAATTGTGTTAAATCTGTTATCGCCGCCTTGATTTTTGCATGTTTTTCCGATCTTATTTACCTGCCGTATGAATGTTATTTTTCATTACCTTTCATATGGATTTTTCTTTTTAACTAACCTTAATTAATTTCCTTCATGTATCTAATGCTTAATACATATATCGTCGCGTTCAAGGCAGAAGAGCGTATTTACTCAATTTTACATGAGAAGTTTTTCGAAGCAAAATAGGTCTGGAAATTCGCAAATCTTTTTTTTTTTTTTTTTTCATATTTGTTCATAAAAAACAGACGTTATCTTCCACATACCTTTTGGTGCACTAGCAGAAACATTTTAAAGAATACACTTACGTTCTTCTGCCTTCAACACGAAGATATATATGTCTGTTCGCGATACAAAATTCAACACTATTCAACCAATCTAAACCGAACTATGCATGTCTACTCCATCTGTCCAAAGGAAAAGTGTAGACGATAATGTCGCGGACTTCGGATCGGCAATGGGTAGGTACGCAGGTTCGAATCGCGCGGCCGACCATCCTTACAGAGATTTTCCAGAATTTTCACTCAGTTTCACCAGGCGAATGCTGGAATGTTACCTTAAGAAAGACCCTGGACTGTATCTTCCCCATCCTTTACCCTATCCCGGCCTGAGCAATATATGCCATAAATATTTTTCTTTAGAAAATGGAAGATTGTATACGATGTATGATCCCAAAATTTTGATTTTTCAGAAAATAACCAGTTTCATATTGGGAGCACCGTGCCAAAATGAGGTAAGCGACAATTTGAACGAAGTGAGATTTTGATGTTAGCATGATCATTTGTCATTGATGACCTTTTGGCAGTTGAAGCAGGACACAACAATGTTCATATTAACATTAAAATCTCAATTTCGTTCAAATTGTCGCTTACCCTCGATATTAGGTAACACGCCCTTTCTGCTTATGCAATCCGTATCGCACTGGTATTTTGTGCGTTGCATATGAGCAAGGATATATTTCTAATACAGCAGATTCAAAGGTGGAGCTGTAGCTAAGCAATCGTGATATCGTTGCCCGATGAGAATTGTTTTATCGTCCCCCCTCCCTGCCAACGGATTTTGATTGATTAACTTGGTTTCGTGACATCGATGAGTATAACCATTCGTAGGATATAAATTCTAAATTGTGTTCCTTTACGCCTCTATCCTCGTGAAAATAGTTTTCATACCAACATTTAATTATTTTCTGTGTTACTATAGTAACTTGCCTTTCTTGTGCAACTAACCCACAAATAAAGTGTAACGCAGATTAGTTAATTGGACACCGAAATATCTACCATTTTTTAATATATTATAATTTAAATTCTTGAGCAAATTGTAGTAACTGTTAATATTTAAACTTAAAAAGTTAATTTTATTTTTTCATTTTCACAACGTAAGAAATTCTCCAAAGCTATTTGAGTTTACTTGAATCTAGGGGATGAGGGAGTAATTCTCTATTTCTATTATTTATAGCGTTAAATATTTACATATTACAATTTATCGTGTCTAAATAATTTGTTAAGCATTCCTCTTAGTTAGAAGCAACTTATGCATTCTTTTCCATGTTAATGGTTGTAATAGTTTTCAGAAAATTTTGTCGTAATAGAGCAGAATTTCGAGACACTTAAGCAACACCTTATACACCTTTGACGGCATACGCCCTGATTCGTATTTCATTAATTTATTTCATATAGTTCTGATTCCGAAAACTGTAGTTCTTTCAAAATTAATATGCCATCTTTCTTTATAAAGAGAACATATTTAGCATTGCCTTCCAAGCATTGCGAGAGCAGAAACTGACGCTGCCAATCCATACCTAAAGAATGACCTTTTATCTTATCTGGTATAATATAATAGAGTAGCATTATATGTCACTGATAACGTAATCCAACGAAACGGATTGTGCCAAGCACTTACGTCACCATGAATTATGACATTCTAGTTGAGCATTCATTTTTATCAATATATTTATGCACATACGACTTAGATTTCTAGCAATATATATATACAATAGGGCTGTTGATTTAACCGGTTAACAGAACCCATTAGTCTATCCATTTTTAAATTCGATTAACAGATCAAATATGTTTAATCGATTAAAATGTAATTTGTTAACTTTATGTTGAGTTGTTTGCCTCACTAAAGACATTGTAACTAGGTTGAGTATAATGAATTTCATGTTAGAGAGCCTTGTGAATGCCAGAGTGAGAGTCATAATCGTGTTATTGACCAACTTCTCTACTATTGTACCCCTAACAACTACTGAATGGGAGATGACAGATATAAATGTTCTCTGGCTTAAGCCATGTTAAAAAATATCTGACCTTCCCTAAGTTCGTCTCACGTAGATCCTGGGTACATAGCAAGATTTGAAAAAGGGTTCTTGTAGAAGATTTATTGGGGAGAGTGAATGAGGGGAGTAAGTGGAAACGTTTCCCAAGCTTTTAAAATTATAATCAGCCAGCAGTGACAATACCTATTTAATAATTAGAGATAAATAAAAATGTGTTTGATTATCTTCATAGTGTAAGATAATATTATATTTAAAAACTATTAATATTTTAAAATATATATATATTAACCCATATTAATTATATTATTATACTGTTTAAAATTGATTAATCAACCTGATAATATATTAAATGCATCCGATTATCCTATTCAATTTTATAGTCGATCGGCAAGCATATATATATTTTGTTTGCTTTTTGTAGGTGTCAAGCTCAATTTGTTCATCAGTATAGAATCCAACTGCAAAACTCAGTTTCCCTGTGCACCAACTGTAAATCTGTAATTGGCTTGAAATTGGCATGCCTGAGGTTCGGTTTCTTTTTTCTTTCTTTTTTCATAATTCTATTTCCAGAAGATGAATAGTGCTCTTGTTTATTTCTAAAATTCTAAAACAGTAAAGTGTACATCCTTTTCTATAGTCTCATCCTAGGGTTTGTGTAAAACAAGTACATTAAACGTGGTTTGAACATTTTAATGGCGCACCATATAAAATAAAACTTTTAAGTATCCAACTCTAACTCCTGTTATCTAGTGGTTACAGTTGCGGACTTTGAATTGGCTCCGGGTAGGCAAGGCAGAAATATTTACTAAGGTTTTACTTTTGTTTTGGTGTCACCAAATGAATGTCGGTATAGTCTTATACTACGGTCTTGCCACTATCTTCCCATTTCTTATTCAACGGAAATGTAAAGAGTTAATGAGACAGTCTGAAGCCTTGAGCTACTGTAAGAGTCATAAAAATTAAGTTTTAAAATTCATTATTATTCATTGAAGCATTTTTTATATATGGTATTAATACTACATCATGGAACCGTGAAGTTTGATTGTATTGCATTATCGTTTGACGAAGAAACATTTTACATTTTCCTCTTTTGGGGTCACTTTGGAGAACATTCAATATACCGAAGTGGGGAGGAGTTCGATGATAGTATGCTCGCGTAGACGTTGCGAAATCTCTGGTTCAAGACCGGAAATTCAATATCCTCACAGCCTGGTTTTCCATTAGTCACATAAAAAGATTGCTGCTATGTTCTCTTCAACCGTAAGTCGAAAGTTGTTTTTCTTTCTCTATTTCTCACGCAGTGATGGTTTGGCGAAAGGGCATCTAAGTCGATACCAGAAGCACGCGCAGGGTCACAGGTTAGGGGACAAACTTTTTTGCTTGAAACAACAGCAATAATAATGATAAGAAGAAGAAGATCTAGTTGAATTGAAGAGAATAGCAAATACATATGAATTGCACAATGCACATGGAAACCAAATGCAGCAGTCGTAATACATAATAGGCAGAACAAGAAAGCACTACAATGTCCCCAAAATACAAAGTTTAAAGATGCACTAACAAAGGAATCGGTGTCTTCTTTTCTTAAAAGAAAAAGAACAGTCTAAAAGACAGACATATGAAAAGGTGCGATTTAAAGAAATATACAGATTGATATCATTCTTACTTAAACTAGTAACAAGGAGAGTATAATAGTTGAAATTTTCTTGGGAACAGTTTAAACAATTATATTGATGTATTAGGCGGCACTTGCCTCCTCTACCCCCTCCTCTATGCGCACTTCTATAGTCGATACCAAAGAATAGATACAATTTGTCTAATAACGTATGCATACCTCAAGAAAGGGAATGCATTGATTTATATGCCATATATATTGGACGCTTTTATGCACAGCATAAATCCTAAAACATTCATTGCATTTAATTGGAAAAAGAAAAGAAAGCCAACTTTCTTTGGAACGTATCTGCTGGTCTTAATCGAACATGACCTGTTCACCTTTGACCTATGAAGTCAAGTGGTGAAATCACAGGAACTCGGTGGCTTACAGAAAACGAACAGGCTAACTTATACGTAAATTGAGTAGCGCACCTTCTTTTTTACGGTGTAAGTGTTTCAAAATTTGATGACATCTGATCTTCTTAGACATATTTCTCGCTGTCTCTTAAAATTATAAATTAGTAATGCGAATTTAATGAAGTAATTTAATATGACCTAACAACTATTTTCTTTCCCCGAGTGAAAATAATTCCACACCAAAAGTACTTACTTTATGCTTGTGAAATTTGACTTTGTTGTAAAACTACCCAACAAACTACATTTTTCTATGGTGAATACATTCCAGCAGATGTATAAATTTAGCCTACTCTAGGTATCGACTTAGGGTTCGTTATTATTGCCCACGAGACGAGATAGAACTCTCGTAATATACAGTGTGCGCCTTTTCGAGACGAGAGATATTCTGTACAGGTCATTTTCTTGACGAGATAGGCTCAATCTCGTCTCGTGGTCAACATCGGTTTGCCATTTAAAACTTCTTGTCAACATGAAGGGGTTAAATTAATTTCAAGAATATATTCTTCAGTTGATATTTCAAATTAATACACTATTAAAAAATGTTCTGCCACATTTCTGTAAAAACCTAGGCAACTATAGCTGACTGGAAATTTCTTATAACTAGACTAATAAGAAAACAGCCAGCTGTTTCAGGAAAAAAAAAATTGAAGCCTCAAGCGAGATTTGAACATAGATTCTTTAGTTAGAAGTACAGCGTCTTAGTGATCGGAATAAATCACCACTAAAGAAATCAAAAACAATATAGAAATTCATAAATACGTTGCTCGAACCTCGAAAACAGAAACAAAGCTACACCAAGGCTTACACCATGTTCTAATGTATTTTCTATTTTTCACGTAGGGATCGCAATCCCCATTAACTGAGAATAGTTTCCATTTCTTTAAAATACGTGATTAAAACGGCGGCAGCAAACTCTTGATCGGAATTGAATGTTCGATTACGATAAGAAACCGTTTACTCTTCTGCGCAAGTGCGACAATCACGCTGGAAGGAGGAAATGAGAACCTCCAATCATGCAAAATAAATCTATGGATGGTTTTGTTCGACACCTTTCAGACACATCAGAAACATTGCAAATATTTACATTACATATATCTGAAACTTAATTAGATATGTCAAGCAATGTTTCCAACATTTTTTACAGTGTAAGCTACAATAGTTTTCAAATAATTTCGTCGAAAGTAAACGTGGTTTAGAGAACTCTAACCTCTTTTAACAACTTTATTGGATATGCCCAGCTTCACGTTTGAGTACAGTATTTTATATTGATCCTGATCTTAAAAAAAAAAAAAAAAAAAAATCTTTTTTAACCAATGTGGATTTGCGAGGTTTCTAATTAAGAGATCATAGTTATTTATCATTGTCTTTGCAGCATTGACATAATATAGCGCTGTCAAATGGTATATCGAAATCTAACGAATGATTTCCTTATCTGGTGTAACGTGATATAGTAATGTAACTGACGCTCTATGTCAGTGATAACGAATTTCCAATGAAACAGGATTTGTCAAGCTTTTGCGTTAATCATGGAACTTGACAGTGTGATCGAATATCCATTTATTTACAATACAGACATTACGTGACTGCATGGGAGGAAAATATATCAGAAAATATAGTTGAAAATATAGTTGAAAAAGTAATTTCACCTGTGTGGGCTATCCATTTACATATTTATTTTTTTAATTGTCCGACTTCAACATGACTTTTATTTTTATTGATGGCAGGTCATTTGGGTGGAAATCGTTCTTCAAACACTAGGTACTTGTATCAGTGAAATTGTGTGACGTTGAATTCGGATGTAGACTTCAAATCCATTTTTGTTTCAATCTTTCTGGTTTTTCTTCTCACAGGGCCAAATAGTAGATTTTATTAAAAGGTCCAGGCATTTCTCCTCCTATGTTGCTGTACCCCACGGAGTACGTATGTAGGCACATTATATCGGTAGTGAAAGTGTGCTTACATCAACGTGTGGTTGCAAAATCATTTTAAATTTTTCTATTAATGTGTCGTTATGTTACAGGCTAATGAGAGACCGAGAATTTCAATACGCAAAGACAAGCATAAATCATACATATCAATTTGCTTAAAAAGTAAATAAAGTATCTTATTTTTCTGTAATAATCATACAACGAACCATATTGTATATAAACCGTACTTAATGTTTGATGATAGCTGTAAGTTATTCATTTCTTTATCTTGCCTACTGACGCTAGAGCTGCCGTATTTACTTGAATCTAATGCGCACCCCAATTTTGAAAGTTTGATTATTTTTTTTTTTTATGTTTATTGGCGATTGCAATACGCAGCTGCAAAGCAGGTGCAAAATTTACTGTAATTCTACCGCATACAACAGTGAATTAAGTTAATGGATTTTAATATAATTATTACGGGTATTACAATATCATTACTTTCTTTGACAATGGGTTATGATTTTTTACATGCAACACTGGTTTTATGTTACAGTTTTTATTAAAATGCAGTAAACTGTGAAAACAAAACACTGGCATATACTTACTCAAAATAATACAACTTGTAATGACAGACTAGAATTACCATAGGGAACTAATCATCATTAGTGCTGTTGCTTCCATCATCGGAAAACTCGGAGATGGCATCTGCGTTAGTAGAGGAATCCTTCTCCTCTATACAGTATACGCGTTTTTCACAATGTTGGGAGAGGTTTGGAGTCCAGGTTTCTGCGAACCAGAACAGAGTCAAAGCACACACAGAACCTAAGCGGAAAGATAAGCAGAATTTTCGAGTTTGCACACGAATATAATGCGCCATGGATTCTGATGCACACCACTATTTTGGAGACCAAATTCAGCTGAAAAAAGTACGGCTCATTAGATTCGAGTAACTACGGTATACTGTAAGAATGTTTCAATAATGTGGAAAAAAAAATAACTATTGAACCCAAATCTGTATATTGTTAAATTTGTTTATATTTTAGTTATTTTAGTTTCAAATTTGGTTCCATATAGGTAGTAAAAATTCTTTGGAATGTCTAAAATTACCAAGAATGAGTTACGTATATCTTGTTGTTGTATGAGCATTGAGTGACCTTTTCATTAAATTGATAACCATGTAGATTTGCTGATTCCAGATATGCAATTTCAGGCTTCATGTTCTGGTTTCTTGTGCATGAAGGCCAAAGGAAAAGAACGTGCTTTGTCCATTTTTGGCCAAATTCAGATAATCATAGGATCATCTGTTTGCTCTTTTAAGGGCCTTTCTAATCAGCTAGCATACACGAAGAGAATATGCATAGTTCGTCTGTTACAAGCAAATCTTTATTTGATGTTCAGGTAAAGATAAAGATAAAATGAGTGTTATGGGCGGTAACAGCACTAATTAATGTTCAGGTATACGCAATGCTAATTGTGGACTTTTAAAACGCTCTCCTCAAAAATTAAGAAAATGGACCAAACACGTTCTTTTCGTGCGGTCTTCATATGTTAGTTACCAAATGGATGTGTGAATTTATGTACACTCAGATTAATAGAAAAGAGCTGGTGGATGCACTTTCGAAGTCCAATAAATTGCTTAATATAGCAATAACAAATCAATATTCGATATAGATTTGAAATTAAGCTTCCATGTGTTCGGTGTTGTCAGGTGGTTCAAATTTTCAAGTGACATAAATCCATAAACCATTTTCTATTAATATGATTGTACATAATGGTAATCTCTACAGATATCGGAGGAAAACAAAATGATCTGATCACGGCATACGTATGAGGTATAGGTTATAGTATATGTGTAGCCCGATGCATACCAAGTAAAAAAAAACTCCTAATTCTAGAAACCAGTGTGTACCAGGTGGTTTTGTTCAATGTGGGTGTTGCGTAGTCAGCGCGTCGTCTCTCTTCACAGTTTTATCTGATTTTCTTTGACAGATCCTTCTTAATTTAAGTATCTCCCTCCTCACTTGGCAATACGATGCTGGGTGAACACTCAAAATCCATGTGCTCGCTATGTCGAACCTGAGACTGCTTGCTCCAAAGTCAAGAGCGCTCAACACTAGAGTAAGCAGGATTTACCGTTGCTTTAATGTTGTTTACTATAACTAACAATTTTTGCAACACTTGAAAACGAGAGTGAATGTTGGCGTTTTATTTTTATTTATTTTCGTTCATGACAATATGTCGTAAGCCACAGGATGGTGATTTTACAGGAGCATCATTTTTTAACCTTCCACTACAAATCAACATAAGATTTTAAGAGTAAAATACATTTTTGGGATAAAATCCTTTGTCAATATATAGATTGAAGGATCCTGAACACGTTACAACAATAAATGGACTTTTGTCTAAAATGAGAGTTATAACATATTGTTGTATCATGAACATTATTTTTGTTTATTGAGATGGAAACCAGTACTAGAGAACAGTTCTAAATCGAGAGAATTGAATTTCACAATTGTGAATCTCTTCTTCATACTGTGACTACCGTTTTCTTCTCATAGCAGGAAATCTTGATACAAGCATTACAACGTAAAATTTTCTTTCAATTTTGTGCTTTGCTCTAATACTTTTTTTTTTTCAATGAAATTACAAAACGTGTCCCAACTAAGTAATGGGATTTACTCCGTTAATTGAAAGTAACTTTTTTTTTTTTTAAGAAATGTAGTTTCGGACTTTTGATAAAACTTTTTGGCGGGGGCATTTTTAGTAACACTTAACTTGGACTCGTCATGATTACTTGAGTCCAGTACTTCTATTTAAAAATCACAAACATCCACGCCTTATCTAGAATTCGAACCCGAAACTACTTGGATGGTAGCTTGACATCTCAGACCGCACCATCACTGAGCACAGTTTGTAGTTCACTTGTGAACAACAATGTAAAATGGAAGTATTCCGCTGAAGTATCCCGTTGCTTTGAGTGATTTCCATAAAAATTAGTGTTATTGTTGTATTTCTGTATTTTCGCGGTAAGATTCAACAGTTCGTGTGTTTGGTGCCAACAATCAAACTCCGAACCTCCAAAGTACGAAACAGATACTCTTTGGCTGCAGTATCTCTACATACTTGAGCCTTGAAGTAAATTGTTAGTAACTAGCTAGTTTTGTTAGTTGCCAAGTTGTGTAGTAGTGTGCATTTAGAGCCTACGTGCCCTCTTGGGTTATATCTTCCATTTTACAAGTTTTGATTTATTTATTTTTCAGTTCGAGAAGTTGGTCTTTTAAGTTCCTTTTCTGAGAGCATTTTCTTTTAATAGCTTTGATTATAAACACGATTAGCTCTCAAGTTAATAAAAGCAATCCAAATAAATGAAGTTATCTTTTTACGATTTCTACAGAAATGCGCTGAGCGTTCTAAATTCCTTTCAACTTCTTTCCCACTGTTTAAAGCCGACCACCATTAACACTGTTTTATAGCTACGTTGATGCGGTGGGTGCTTTCATCTCAAATTCTAAAGAAACTTTTAATTCTTGGCATGTTTCACCAAAATATCTTAGAAGAAATTTACTTTGCATGATTGGTTCCAAATATGCTTTAGGTTACTTGCCACGGCATGGTTTTGAACTTACCACTATTTTCTCGTTGTTTTCATTGCGAATTGACTGGAAAACCATTTTGCAGAACTGCGTAAACGGTTGTTACATACACGAATGCTATACTGGTCATTTGTATCAAGTGGAGAGTAGGTTGTTTCCTTGTTCAGAAAGTACCCAGGCAGTATACATTCCTCAGTTTTATAGCAGAGCCAGGGAGACGGAGGTGGTCGTGTTCCATGTGAAATAGACTTATTCGCGAAATTTACACTTCCTGTTAGCGTTAACCGCGACGTTTAATGTATTTGGTGCTGCACAGATGTCAATTCCTCTTCTGTTTTACCTAACTATGATATTCTTATTTGAATAGAAATTACGAAAGGAACTATTTTCAAGCTGTCATTGCATTGACACGATTCTAAAAACAGTTTCTGCGTTACATAGTTTCCGGTCATTTATTTAATAAGTGTAATATGAAATAAGTTGGCTATTTTTAAGATTGAGACAGTTGGTAGTAAAGTATTCTTATTATGTATAAAAAGTAGAAGTTATGTGAGTAGCTCCTATGTTAGAGGTGCAGTATTAGTTGGTTTTCCCGCCTTTTCCTTTATTTCAGTGGTTCTCAAACTTTCTGTTTTGCAGTCCCCCTTGTCATTCATCTGGGGTTGCGCGGGACAAGGCAGTGTAGAATTCTCGAGAATAGTAGCCTCCAAAGTGTAGAAAGCTCGAGAATAGTAGCTTCTAGAGAGTAGAATAGTAGCTTCCAATTATATTTAAATAAAAATAAATAAATGAATCGGTGAAAAATAAAGGGAACTAATTCGAAATAACATTGTGAGCTTCTTAGAGAAGTTTACTTCCAAGCAAATAAAGCGAACAATTACCACTTGAGAATCTGGCAGGCTTCTCCATATTGTAACGGGCGTAAGTCATAATGTTGTTACCTCTAATACAAATAATTGTATCTTTATCAAGCATCTACTTCATTTCGGTATGATATAACGGTTGGCAGTTATTCGTCTTTTGAATACTTATTTAAAGCAAAGACATTATTCCATCTAATCCTATAGCATATGGAACGTTGATAATAGTTTCACTTTCATTGTACAGGTCGACTAGTTTACAATTTGAAGGGTTCAGTAAAACAGTGGTCCAAAAGAGACGTAAGAGAACTCCAATTTTTTCAGACCTAATGCCAAACATCAATAATTGTGTATTTTAAAATTATTTTTGTCTGAAACTAGCTATAATGAAGCTCTCTAATTTTTGCTTCGTTTTATTAGTTAACTGAAAAGTAGATTGGACCACTATTGCTCTGAACCTTTCAAATTGTTTACTTTGGCAGAGTCGTGTTTAAGGTCTTTCTAAAGCTATAGAGGGTCGTCGCCTACCTTTGCATTTTTTTACCTCCTATAGATTTCAGTAGTAGGCTAGGCCTTCTTCTGTATCCCGCACATCTTATTTTCATATTGTGTTAATGCTTTGTTTGTAATGTACCCTGCCTCTTAGGTAAAAACTGTGTGGTACTTTGTTCTCGAAATTAAATAACTGTGTAAGTATACTAAGCAGAAAGCGTAGATATGAAAACCCATCTCATCCTATATATTCAGCCAGTGTTTGATTTCTTATAAATTACGAAGGGGGGGATCCTAAAACTAGTAGTTTCTGTTAAGTTTCCACATACCACCTGTTTGGGTTGAAATACAAAGATTTTATCCCTGGTTGGGATGATATTCGGAATCAACAACCGAGTATGAGATCCTCAAGCGCCAGGGAAAATCCCCGGCATCCTTCTCCCCCCCCCCCCTCACGGCAAACCGAACACTGGGCTCAGCATCGTGAGAACAATGAAGAGGTACTTGAATGTAGATCTAACAGTCTCCGGTCTCTAAAGGCATAAAACACAACACTGAGCTTCGATGTACTGATCACGCATCACCCAACATTGAGTTTTCTGACAGACCTTGATCCCATACATGTAGGTTGTAGTGCTATGGAACTAATTTAATATATATAACCATGTTATGGATCATACCCTACTAAATGAAATTCATGATACGCTATTGATAATGAACAAATGAGGAGCTTATTTAAAAATTGCTCATGTCCAGTGAAGCAGATTTTTCAGTAGGTATAAAAATGCATTTCTCGGCGGGAGGGGGGGGGGGGAGAACTATAACTATGCGAATGATCTAGTGTTGTAATTAGACAGTGCCTCTAGGTACATCTTAAATCATTCGCACAATTTTATGCTTGCTCTCCCAGAGAAATGCATGTTTTTACGCCTACTGAAAAAAAAAATGCCCAATTGAACATGTGCCGTTTTGAAAATAAGCTCCTCAAATATTGAGCTCTTGTTGAAAACAAAAACGACATTCCAGAAAAAGGAAAACAAGTGATTACGATAGAAGTTGGCTAAATTAGGACTTTATTAAATTTAGGACAAATTTCATGTGTTCTAACTACAAGAACTAAACTATTTCTGCTAGTAATGTTATTAAACTATTACTGCTACTAAACAACAACAACAACTACTACTACTACTATTATTATTATTTATTCTTCTTCTTCTTCTTCCTTAGGCATTTACAAAGAGAAATATCCATTAGCGACAAAGGTGACTGTATTGATTCTCATTACACCATGTCAAAGCTTAGTACGTACGATTTGTTAACTATATATTCTGTATGTCTGTTACCCATTTTCGTTTGCTTTTATTTAGGAGTGACTAAAACTATGATACCTAAAAGTAACGGAGATGATGAGCGTCAAAAAACTGAAACTCGAGAGGAACCTAAGACTGAAGCAGCTTCAAAAAGTGGTTCCTCAGGAGTACAAACTCAACGGGCAGAAGATGCTGCAGCTGGACCGTCATACGATGAATCCGCAAGCAATGGAAGCCGCCTTTAAGACAGAGCAACAAAGACTGAGGGAACCGGAAGAGACACGAGATCTGTCCTTGTATGAACTGAAGCGTTTTGTACTATTGGAACAATTACGAGTAATGAAGTACGAGAAGGAGCTTTTGCAGACAGTTAATAGGCGCATGAAACGACAATTCTAGACCACGATGTGACTGTGGACTTATAAGGTGTTTGCTAAAGAGTCCCTGTAGGTTCACTCCATCAATCCAGAGATTGGGTTTAATTTCACGATGGTTTGTTAGTTATTTTCATGGGTATACGTTTATGTAAGGTTACTATTTTACATTTTTCCAGGTCGCGGAATAAATAAAAAATACAGCTTTGCAGTTTCATGAGACTCATTTTTATAAGAAGATATATTTCCATAAGGATAGTGTAAAGTAAATATACCCAACACCAGATGGCAGCACGATTTTACTATATCTCTAGTGTATTTTTCTTGCACGGAATTCTGATGCTGCTCCTGAAAACTCAAATCCAGAAATATCTTACTTCCACAGAGTAAAAAAATTCTTGCTCATCGAAAAGTTTTTGTCAGTGCCAGTGTTGATTTTTGTCTGATTTATTATTGAAACAACTTCATTGTTATAGATTTGGATACTCAATAATCTTTTGAGAAAACTTTAAAAAATCCTTTAAGTGGTTATAAACTTTTTTAAAGAACATTGAACTGTCTAAGAGTGAATTTGTATGTGCATCATTGCAATTTCGTGCAAGTAAAAAAAAAAAAAAAAAAATAGTGACATAGGAGGATCATACCATTATGTACGATAGCAGTTGACGAGTTGTAATAGCCTTAAGGTTTTACATTAATAGTTTTTAAAGTAAACCTAATGAGTACGGAAGTGAATCAGAAATAAGTATGCACTTCGTAAATTAAATAAGACTTACACATGATTGCAATACAATATTCAAAATTATGAGAAATTCTTAGGTACATTCAATTCCAATTATTTCAGTTTAACGGAAATCCCAAATAAAAATCTAATTTATTGAACAAAACTTCTTAACTTTCTGGCTCTGATCGTAAATGTTAATATAGTATGTAAATTTGCATTGTTTCTCTTTTCCCATTCGAAACGGAGTTATTTGCGTTTCGCGGGCAAGTTTTTCGGAGCGCCGGGACAAACAACACTAGTCTGGTATTGTCCTGGAGACTGGAGGCGTGTAGCAAACCTAGTTAACGTTATCTATATCCCATTTATACCAATTTGGCCTAACAAGGAACTCGAATATGAGGAAACAGATTAAACATTCTGTACACTGTACAAACTACTTCGCGATCGCTGACCTTATTAGTGATAGTTTTTTTCTTTTCCTTTGCAAAATAAAATGTTTAGGCAGTAACGGCGCAATTTATTTTATGTAATTGGCAATACAAAATAATCCGTACATAACTGAAAGTATAACGAGAATGTGTGTTATGACAAGTCTAACCTGTATGTGCTGCGTTTTTTAAAACTTCCTATATTTTCAAAATGGCACGAGGTGTGTGTTCTAGCAATAATACTATGCATTCAATCTGTTCTCATTTTTATTTTGTGTGAAACTCTCTTTGGAAAATCTTATTGTCAGTACACTATGTAAGACGAAAAGTATCATTTTTTAATTGTAAGTCATGACGCTTATTCATTTTGCTCGTCTGTGCCATCAGGAATTTGAAACATTTTGTATCATAAACATTACAAAGCCTAACTCATGAATATGCCATAAACTATTCAAAAACTTGCTTACATTGCCATTTACATAAAATTATTTTCAATAGTTGGTAGCACTGTGACTCTCTGGCACTAATAGTAGCACATTTTGAATAATTTCTACGCCTTGTACTATCAGCCATTATTGTGGGTCTTAATATCTCCTTTCTTTCCCATTACCTTCTATTATATATTAATGTCTAAAGAATAGCGTAAAAATGCGTTACTTGGTGCCATTACTGCTCCAACGCTGCATCTCTACCACTATTGATGAAAATGGCTATCACCAGTAAAGAAAATGGCTATCACTAAGGAAGAAAATTGCTATCATTCAGTGGTCTTGAACTAGTTTGCGAAGAAAGCTTTATCCGTTTCCTCGTGTTCGGGTCCAAGGGTGTTGTTCCTTTTGAGTATCCTCAGTAAACTTAGTAAGTCCAGAGATGTTCTTCAACTGCTTTTCCCGCTTGTTCTGTTATGTGTCAATTATCTGAATGAACGCATGCAAGTTTATGGAAATCGACATGGTATACGGCCGGAATCAACCTTACCAGACCATCAAAGATAAACCAATAGGGTAACTAATATGCTGTAGCGAGCCAAAATTTATGACACCCAGTTTCTAAAAGAATTTGTAGTGCTGTTTTTTTTTATTTTCATGAAATGTCTATCCTTTCGGCGTATCGTTGGGAGCTAAAGATTAAGCATTTAACGACCTATTTTACCATTCTAGCTATAAAATTAGAAAAGTTATACTAATATATGTATTGTTGGCATTTTTATACTTGTGGAATATTTAAAAATATAAAATGTATTTTTCAATATTAGTTTTAGTATCATGGTGTTTCGTACGATCCACGTTCTATTGTTTGAATGTAGATGTACAAGCTATAGTGAAAGTAAGTTTTTTTTTTTTTTTTTATAACGGCATGTTTTCTACTTTGGGTTCTTGATTACTAACAACTTCGGACATTTTTTAAATTCTAAACACACTTTCTGATCAGGCCTATTCGTAAATCCTTCTTCCTACATCCTTCCTCCTTCTTCCTCCTCACTCCTTCTTTCTACATCATTTCTCTACCTCGTCGTCTTTCCTCAACTCACCCAATTTCAGCCCATAGGTTCTATTGGCACTTACAAGGTGTGAACAGCCAGGGGTCAGTTTGATATTCATGTAGCTTGTCAGAGGCAAAAAAAAGTAAACACGTTCGATAAAAACAGTCCTCCACTTTTCTACACTGCAACTCAATCTCCATTTTTACACCATTTGTATCTGCTGCTGGGATTGGCAGCTGTCAGATCGCTGACTTCGATCTAAGAGAAGACACACCGTTTATCTTGAGATGCAACCTGGAAATGGAACATCATCTTGGATTTGGGAGATAGTAGCTGTCATGTTCTTCACAGATACTCTTGATGGCTCTTCTCTTCTTTGGTTTGTCAACATCACTAACCGTTTCGTTGTATTTACTAATAACATTCCTCAAGGAACATCATCTTGCTTTCAAATTTGCAAGATTTTAAAAAAATATTCTTTCCTTCTTTATGCATTCCAAGCAGTTGACACCTTAAAAAATAAGATTATCTTCCCATGTTGCAAGCCACACATATAATGAATTCATAACTGATAAGTGATCCGTGTACATCTTACATAAGTTGCAGTAGGAGCTAGAAATATGAAAGGAAGCGAATTAAGGTAAAACTATGAAGTGGAGGATGATACAAAAAAAAAGGACTAGACAGTGGTCTACGAATGTACCTGATTAGAGGGTGTGATCAAATACTTAGAAGGTATTATAGAATAAATCTTAAAATACTTGTTCTTTACCTCCCATTGATATATCACAATAATAGGAGTCTATGAAAGACTCAAAAAATTGTTTTTGAAACTGGGTGTACTAAACTTGTGCTGTCTACAGTATAATTATGTATTATTATTTTGTTAAAAATATGATAAAACAAAAATATAAGTAATGTTAACATTATAAGTTAAATTGTTTATGATACTTTACTTTTTTGTTTCATAAATGGTATAGTTTTTTTTAATACGTAATTGAACCAATTACCAGTGGTATTTATAGTTGTTCTATAGTTAAGCAAATAATAACCATACACAAAACAAATCTTTTCTGCTCTTTTAAAATAATTCTTAAATCCAATATTAGCTTTAAAATGTATTTCTTCAAATCATATATTTATTTGCTGATAATTTTTTGTTCCTATGATTTTTCTTTCAACTATTACAGTCCCCAGTACTAAAGACTAATTTTATATGGGACAGTTGGTCGGAAACTGTTGAAGAAGAACTTGAGACAATTGGACACTCTGATGCAGGTAAAAATGGTACAATGTGATTCAAGTCTATTGACAGTTCCATATGCCAATAATAGAGACTATTGTCATTGACATATTATCAAAAATAACTTCGGGATTTTTATCAAAATATCCGAGCATACGAGCAAGTAAGCCTTTACGGCACATGCAGAACACAGTGAGTTCCGAACTTCTTTATTCAAGGTACTATTACCCGTAATTGAATCTTTTGAATACGAACCATATGTATTAGCACATGCTACATGATGTGTGAGAAATAGAAAAATATATTACACGTCAAATGTCATATTGTGATAAATAAAAAAAGTTTACTTACGTACGTCTTGCTGATGCTCAGTTGATGCTCAATATTTTTTTTAGATAGAACGTACTCTGAAGATAAATTGTATACCTGTATGCTAATGCTGTCCACTGCTATGTAACTATCACAACAATTTCGATTGTATACCCATGAAAATACGTAAGTGCACGTTATATTGAAAATTGATCTCTGGTGTTAGCGGTGTAAAGTCATTTAGTAACAGTTACCAAGTCTTATAGTATAATTGTAAGTCGGACGTATGTTGTGTTATTCATTTGGCACATACAACAGTCTGATGTTTGCATATAGCTCAAAGCGTGACTAATGATTGCATCGGAACTTTTCTTAGTGTGACCGTTCGTGCATCTGTATATGCGATGATTCTCAAGACATCAATTTGTTTATATTGTATGCAATAATTTGGGAAATAAATTGTAGTCAGTCTTGTATCACAGACTTCTTACATTCTTGTAAAAAATTACTAAATAATTCACCTTACTTGTATCCAATTTATTATGTGAAACACATATTTTTATTTCAGGTATTTGTTTTGTAGGAGTTTACGTATTAGTATAGTTGTTTACCTGTCTTTGATTCTCTATTCACCCTATCGAGCAATTGATATATATATACTGTATGTACATGTGGCGTTAAGCTGAGGATATAACGCAGAAGATAAACTTGTGCATAAAGAAGTGTGCAAGGAAATGTATTTTCATGACTTGGATTAACAGAGCTTCTTTGGTTAGGATATTCACAAAGCAATGTGTGTGCTTGTTGAAAAAACAAATATGACATCCATCTAGTGATACATAATTAGAAATTTCGATTTCTTAAATTGTATTCGAATGTAACATTGAAAACATTACTTGAACTAGAGATTTATGAGAGTTCCTATTTTAGCTATATTAAGCTAAACTATTATCCAAAAACAAAATAATATTTTTCATGTGGAGGAAGGCGTACACGCGTGCATTCGATGTTATAAAATGTTCTACACCACCGTGTATAACCCGTGCTATATTACACCCGTGTATAGATGGGATATTTTCAGTTTTTTTTTTTATTTAATTTTTAAGACCTTTAGGCAACTTTCACTCAGGCCGGGTTGATGATGATAAGAAGAATTGGTGAACTGGAGAAAACGGGAGAACCCCAAGAAAACACAAACACACGGTGTTATAGATGGGATAATTTTAACACAAAGATATTGAGAACCTTCTCCTTGATAGGTCTATTATCAGTCAACTTTTTCCGAAGCCTTCCACATTTGAAGAACTCGTTTCCAAATCGAGCTCGGTTCTTTATGTTGAGTTTTCAAGTGATCAAAACAACTGAAGACCATAGGAAGAAAACGTGCTTTGTCAATTTTGGCGAAATTTAGATAGCAGTACCATCAGTTAGCCCTTTGAAGGGCCTTTCTAACAAGCTATCATGCATGAAGATAACATGCATAATCCGTCTGTTACAAGCAAATTTTAATTTGATGTACAGGTAAGAGCAATGATAATTCTGACTGTAAAATCCATAAAATGGACAAAGCATGTTATTTTCGTGTGGACTTCAACTATGACAAGAAATGTACTTCTGATCTGTGCTTTCTTCTTGCTGTACGTTGTACACAATATTCAAGTATTCAGCAACATAAATGTGTACATTACAATAAATGTAATTCTAAAAGCTAAACATTATCTGCAATTTTGAATTGAACTTGTTTTGGTAACGAGCTCACCAATTATTCCGATTGTCAACTCATGAACAAGAGGTTAAAGTATCTGCTTTCTATCGTACAACTTCGTATTGGCTGCTGACTGTTACCTTCCTTGTTTACATGCACAATGGGTTGCAAATTTGGTGACAGGCTTCTCGGTGACGACATTTAATAACCAAAACAAAAAGTTTTAACGTCAATACCGAACACCGAGCAACTTCATCGCCCTTCTTTCTAATATTCTACTTTTAAAATAGACTTTTTTAATCTTTAAATCAAGTGGCACATATTTTTAAGTTGTTTTATAAGAACTCTTTCTTGTTATTGTTTACGGTAAGATGATCTTTCGCTCTCACTTGAGCAGAAACGTTGCTCAGTGTGTTTACGCTTTACTTTAAACATCGTCTTACTGGACTTGACCGTCGGCATTGAGAAATTAAGTAAGATTAAGAATTTTTAGAACTTGTTACGTTATATTTCTATTCTTACATAATTGATTTCTTAGTGTCTAACTACGAAGGAGAGAATGAACAACGATATTACATCACAACCGGAGGTAACCTGAGTTACGAGAGCCTTTCGTTTCTGAGGAAGGTTCGAACCAACTCCTTTGATGCTTATCAATAAGCTTATTTTTGTATGAAACTTTTGCAAATTACGGTGAACAAACATCCGTTCATAATTATTGCCTTATAAATGTATTTGTGTAGTTCTTAAGGGAGAAACATGTTTTTCTCTGTCCATATTGTTACCACAGCTGTCATAAACGGTTTGATACTGACTTGTGAGTCATCTATTGCGATAACTCCAGTAATTAATAGAAGAGCATTAGTTAACGCTAAACATTGATAACATGACATTTTCTTTTACAATATGTATAATTTGTGTAGTTTCAATTTCTTCAGCCTGAACTGTGGATCATGCAGGGTGGTGGCATATGCGTGTACACAGCAAAATGGTTCTCACGAAATGTGTTTCGGTGCTTATGTTCTTTTCTCATTATGACATTATAATAGCTGTAACTGATTCTTAAGGTGCGGTTTCGTTTAGGCGATGGTCGTATGCAATGACCGCATTCAGCAAATGCGTACGACGGAAGCATTTCGTTGGGTAGTTTCGTTTGTGCATT
>JAGDQP010034189.1:1623-20264 GCA_022664845.1 Lepisma saccharinum | reverse complement strand
ATCGAATAACAGTTACGTTAAAACTAAAACAAATTGCATTTTAGTCGAAATTTTCTACCAGATAGATTCATAGAAATAAATGAATGTATACTGTTAAAAATTTTCGGAAGCATTCCTGAGAAAAGCTAAGCAACCATAACTTCCTGGGAATTTTCAGTAATTTGGCATCCATCATGCAGTTCTCAGGAATATTGAGAGGAGAAAACAACAACAGATGTCTGAAGAAATTTTGAACATGGGTTCGTTAGTTAAATGTACAGCATTGTGCTGACTGTTTTAAATTTCCAGTTATAAAAAAACAGTATAGACTGTTAGAATAATGTTCACTGAATCCCGAAGATGTAAACTAAGTTGATTCCACTACTTATGCCACATTTTAATAATTTTTTAGTTGCAAATTAGGGTTAGGAATTCGCATTCACTCAAAATATTCACCATTTCCACCAAAATAAGAACTGACAAAATGGTGGCAGCAAACTCTTGATCAACATTGCTTGAACAGCTATGATAAAATTTTCTCATTTTGCTAATGTGCACAACTGAAAACGGAAAATATCCAGATAATCATACGGAAATTCTATGATTTTCCTTCATTGCTATGAAACAATATGAAACACTAACATTTCTGGGAAAACATCCTGAGTATTCCTAGCAACGTTTACAAAAGTTCTAACAGTGTATAGTATGTGACAAAAATTTTACTTATTGTCAACTTTTGTACAAGGAAATAATCAAACACAACAAAAATACTATTTACCGAACTCGACAGGCATACTAATTAATTAGATTTTAATACTGCTCTTGACTGATCAAAAGAATCAGTTCACATGTTCATATGTATGGATTACAGATGCGCCATACATTAAAACTAAAAGAAAAGAGTGAAGTGTGTTCCAGGTTAGCTCTATTTTCAAATAACAGCGTATTGCAAATAAGCTCATTAATATTTCAAATAAGGTGTGTTATTCGATGAAAATGTCATTCCAACATTAATAGGTGAAAAAATTAAATTTTATGTATCTACGACATATTATGTATTATACAACCTTACATCCCCTCCATGTCCGTCTGTTGACAACTTTCCACTCAGGAACTACCAGGGCTACGAAGGTGCTTGATTGTTCCAGAGGTCTCGGAGAAGCTTCACCAACGACATATGCTATAGATCATCCAAATTGGACGCTCGCTCCCCCTCACTTGATTTTTATAAAAACAATACCGTTTTTATCTAATGTACGTGAACATTCTGAACAAACTAAGAAGTTCTTATAGGGAATCTATATCAAATATTTAGGCCTCAGGAACAAGCGTTGGGAAGCCTTATACAATTGCCATCTTTTTTTAGTAAATTATATAAGAAAAGACCTATATTAGAGTTTAGACAGTTTTACTTCTTGACGTATGCTTTATAGTCTTTACTGGTATCAGTCTAGTAGAGGCTGATATGAATGGGAGAGTGTCAATAGAAGTAAAAATCTATTACCAGACAGAAATGAGGGGGCTAAAAGATCGCAGAAATAAAATAAATTTCTGTATTTACCCGTCCCCGAATCAATCTCCAACACATTTATATTATTGTTGAAAGACAACAGAAAATAGTTTGGCATTGATAACTTAACTACATATATGACTAAAGTCATTGTTTTAAACTACAACATAGCATGTTAATTAAAATTAATCAGAATGAAACGAATTGTTACAACCTAATCTACTATCTATCTCGGAATGGCATGCAAAGCAAATTGTAGATCAGAATTTTTTACCTGATTCGCCCTCCAGAGCACATGCTAACTTGTATTCATTTTTGTACTCCGTTTCATCAGATAGGCACACGGGAGAGTAAAGAGGAAATAGTTTAGCCACCAAACAAATCTCTTCCATGTTCATTGCAGCTCTTATTTCCTCCACTGTGCATGGTCCAGAATGTAGAATGTGTATATCTTCGGAAACATGAAAAAGATTTTTTTTATTATTAGAGGAAATAAACTAATTAGGAATTAAATTGAATACAATTATGGCTTTTAGGCATCCTTGGCTCAGGACAGGATTGGAATGGGAAAGGATATGGAAGGTAATGGCTTGGGCCTTATTTAAGGTACTATCCCAGCATTCGCATGATAAAACTAAGGTAAACCCTGGAAATCCTCAGTCAGGATAGACGACCGTGGGGTTCGAACCCACTAGGCTATTCGTTACTAATTCAAAGTTCGCGACGTTACCGCCTAGGCAACGAGGCCTGGATGAAGTATTTGGGCTTAGTGAAAAGTTTATTGATGATTAGCTGATTTACCAGCCTGTTGGTAAGAATGAATAAAATATGTTTTCACCCCCATGCCGATGGTGGTTGAACTTGGACTTAAACGGCATCGCGAGTGTAACTATTCATCTAAGCGACCCCGAAAACTATGGATTCGACAATAATATAAGCAGTTTTCTGTTATTTTACATGTCAAGTATTATTGACTCAAGTATTCGCCACCATGTACTTCACACAACAGGTCGATAGACTCTTCGTGGCACTGAATTTCACACATACTCGCTGTTCTTCCATGGTCGAGTAGCAGACAATCGTCAAATGCACTCAACGCGCTCTGCTACGTTGCTACTCTTAGCATCATGTTTGAAAAATAGATCAGATAATGCACAAGGACCCCTCTAGGCATCACCACGTATTTATATAAAATTTTACAACGAAAGTTCGGTTTATTTTTGAACAGCCTTTAGATTAGAGTACAGACTTATGACAAATTCCTCATGGTCTTTGTATGGTTGCAAATTTCTCTTAATAAGGTATGCAAATAGTTGCAGTGGAGATTAACTACTGAGGTATCTGAGAAATTCCTATCCATTAAACCTGACGAAATCAACACAAGTACTTCCTGTGAGAGAGAGTGTGTGTTATACTGCTTAAGAGAAGTGCAAGAGTATTCCTAGGGGAAAAGTTAAAATAGTTGAAATATTATAAAGTATTTTATATTCAGTGATATGAATAATACAAGACATAGATTATTGACACTTACTGCACAAATGTAACTTCAGAAACTTGCTTAATTTGTTTATGGTGTCTACTATGTATCACTATACCATAAATTATATCACTTTCTTGCCAACTCGAAATTAGTACACAGTTTTGTTCATTTGAGCGTGCAGTTACAGTTTGAGGTAATGCAGTTTTTGTTTCGTCGAAGAATTTGCAATTGATAGTACAACACTATGTAGCAAAATATGCATGAGATAATGTATTTTTCCTCCGACGTTAATGAGAATATGTTCCGTTAATGAGCATATGTTCCGTTAATGAGCATGCGCGAGAAAAGATTTACAAGATTTGCTGAAAGCATTGACATTTTGTATTGACTGTTTGTTTACTACAAACAACCATATGTACTTTAAACTCTAAATAGCGTAGTAATATATATTTGTTTATATCCTGTTATTAAAATAATTATATCTTTAAGCATAAATGTAAATGAATGAGGCGAACATATTGCACCAGACGCTTATTATCGGCATTAGAAAACATTTTCGGGTGGAATGTCAAACTACAGAAGTGGACGTAAATAGAAAATTCTAATCTTATTATTATTTTATATTTTGCATTACTTATTTTCAACCATGGCTAATAAATATATTATTATTAAAATTTTTTGTTTTCATTTTCTTTAATAACTGCATAAATAGAACTTAAATAATGTTTGGAAGAAATATGTGGGTCGGCTCCGAAGCGAAACGACCTAGATAAATTTACCTTAGGGATAAATAATGCATTACCTGTGTCGTCTTGTCTAAGACATCTAACTTCAGAATCTGAATTGTAAGTGAATCCATTAGAAGCACAAATTCTACTATCTTGACCGTAGTAGTATGGAGACGCCCCCTGCTCACAAGGATTTCGTTCTCGTGTTTCCCAGCAATCTTCATTTGATCCTAGGGTTAAGTCTGCAAAAACGAAAGGTATTTTATATTACTGCTATATTTTATTGTGCAATTATAGTTTGTTAATTTTACTTGTCAACCTTGATACCTTCACATTATCTTCTTTGAAGTTGAACCTTATTAATAAACACCGCTTCAGATTATGTTATGAAAACTGTTAAAAAATGCAAATATAATGCTAATGTGCAAGAAAATAAACACATAACTCGTATATATGTTTTGGTACACATCTGACCTACAATATTTTCATCATTTATTATTTGAAGAAATTGCGACTTTCTCGTTGAATAAAAAGAGAATTGTTGAGTTTTCGATGGTTAAGAAACAAAGATTTGAACCCCAATAATGCTGATAAAACGA
Organism: Lepisma saccharinum; assembly: GCA_022664845.1. Lineage (NCBI taxonomy): Eukaryota > Metazoa > Arthropoda > Insecta > Zygentoma > Lepismatidae > Lepisma > Lepisma saccharinum. The sequence goes on along the minus strand of JAGDQP010034189.1, from coordinate 15,968 downwards.
GATCCGTTTTACTTAATCTGAACTCTCAAGTAACACTATTTCAAGTGGACACATAGGTCTAGAAGAGATATACATATTTGAACTCAGCATAAGTAACTAAGTTTGTGTGTAAAATATTAGGTGCTATTGGCCAGTGGTTGAAGATAAATTAATGATAGATTTTTTCAGATTATTGTCTGCGAAGAGTGATACAAAGGTATTGAAATAGCATTATATTTTTTAATTGCTGAAAGAAATGGAAAGCAGATATACAGTAATGGGTACTGGGTGGAAGGCGCTTCCTTGTGGAGAGAATATCATCATGGCGGCCATCTTGAAGTCCGCCATGTTGAATCTCGATTGATTTTCTTAAATGCGAAGGGAGTCGTATCGTATGTCATTCTGGGCTAGAATTTTACGAGAATACGGTTCTGAAGTCAGTTTTGCCGTAAATGTAATATTATGAGAGATAACAGTATGTGACGCAAGCTCATACAATACAACACAACAATATTTTAACAATACAATAGCGTAGAAACACTCATTTCTTCTCGAAATAACGACAGAAATGAACCAAAATGCACACAAATTGTTTCTGAACATAGTGCCCTATGTATATGGATTTGTACGGATTTGGGTTTCATTCCCGTCATTATTTCAAGGCCAGGTAAAATTCTAGCTCAGAATGACATATTACACAACCCCCTTTCTATTTAAGAAAATTAATCGAGATTCAATACGGCAGACTTCAAGGAAGCGCCCACCCACTACCCATTTCCCTGTATTTGCTTTCCATGTCATTCAGCAATTTAAAAATATAATGGTATTTCAACACTTCTCTATTACTCTTTATAGACAAGAATCTGACTATTCTACCATCAATTTCCCTTCAACCACTGGCCAATGGCACCTAATATTTTACGCACAAACTTAGCTATTTATGTTGATTTCAAATATGTATATCTCTTCTAGACCTATAGATCCACTTGAAATAGTGTTACCTGTCAGACTCTAGTTCTGCTGAGTTATCACATTTCGATATCCTGGTGGGCCAATGTTGTCCTCAAGTAAAGACTGTTGAGTCTAATTTCCCCGCTGAAGGTTCGTTCGATGAGGAAGTTGTTTCTTGCTCCTCATCTCTGTATTTTCTGTGATATATTGTTTTCCTTCCGTTTCACGATGTTTCGTCAGTCGCATTAACATTCCTCTACTTACTAAAGGAGGTATCGTTACTAAAGTCAGTATAATATATAATTTATTAATTTCGTTAGGGAAGTACATATTTTATTTACCCATTGTGCTTCCGTCATAAATATTACTTTCCAAATAAAACTGACATTTCAAAATTTATTTTGATCAGTGAAGATACATCCAAGAAGTACTCTTAGACGGAGACACCTTCTCTGAATCCGCTTCAAATATATTTTTGATTAATAATTTCAGAACTAAATCGCAGAAGAAATTGAAACTTATTGTTCTCTGTTATGTGATGAAGAACATAACCATACAATTAAGTGTTCTTTCAGAAAACAATGTAATTCACACTAAGTAAAGTTTTATTCCCTTATCAAATAGTATTCTGTGTGCCAATAGTACAATGTAAGAAACGACGGGAACACTATTGAATTCGAATAAAATGGAAATTTATTTATGGCATATCTAAGACTCAGGAAGAATAATTGAGGGGAAAGGATGTGTGAAGGTGTAGGCAAGGGCCTAAATTTGATGGTGCCATCCGGGCATTTGCTTGTTGTGACTAAGAGAAAAACCTGCAAAAAGCTAAGCCCGGATGGTCGGTCGCTGAGATTGAACCCACGACTTCCCGAATGCTAAGCCACTGAGCCACGGCTGTTCGGTAATGGTGATACGATATTCTCCTTTAAGTTATTGGTAAGTACTCTCAAATGTTGCATCATCAGAATCATGCCTGGTTGTTGTAGTGACTTTCTTTATATTGAAATGTGATTTTGAAACATGACAATGTTTTCTACAAGAAGTCTTCAATCTTATAAAGAAAGGAACAAAGCTACAAAACTGAAAATGTTGATATTAAGACATGGATGCATGAAGACGAAAGATTCGTACCCGAGACGTATGAATATCATTGTAGTCATTTATTTTCATCTACAGGCATCTTAGATTCACTAAAACGTTTAGTTAATTGAAATCTTTCCTTCTGCAGAAAGCAACGACCTTAATTAGGTAAATAACAAGTACAAGAAATGTACACCAACTTTTTCGTGGTCGAGAAAGATACTAGGCAAATACCTTCTTTCGGTGATATTATATAAAATACACTTTCCTTTCTTAGTGACTTGGATACACCGACTATACCTACTAACATGTTTCTCCACTTTTTAACCACGTCGGTTGATTTGGATAAAAATAAACGTTATATTGGACATTGTAGTACCTATCGAGGCCGGCCCGTGAAGACTAAAGGGACCCAATAATGTTAAAATCAACAAACCTCTACGCCCCATTAGAGATTCGAACCCACGATCTCGTGAAATGCTTCCCAGCTCTTTAATCCACACAATTACCGAAGTCGTCTCGTTTGGTTTTACTTACAAAACTTCGTCCCATTAATGTTAGAAGCTACTTCTCACCAGTACTGTCAACATAACACAAATGACAATCTTATATACAATTGATTAGAAATTTGGTAACTCTTGACACTTAAAACCAAGAAACATAATGAAATATTGCTAGAGGTTCACTACGCACCTTCATATGGATGATGCATCTTGTAGCATTCGTAGGATTCACTATTGCCAAAGTGTCTTCCTCCTGTAGTGCAGACTGGTTCATATTTAACATTGTAGGGACACTCTATGTCGCAGTCACCTTCTCCAACAATCTCAATGGCTGAAATGTCACAGAATAGTTTACGACTTAAAATAGTATGATTGTAACCAGATACTAATAGTAAGTAAAACATGAAGTGAAAACCTATTTACATATCTTAGCGCAAAATACACCATGCGATAATTTGAGTGAAAAAGATAAGTTTACTAACATCGTGATGCAGGTTCAATCTCATTCTACATTTCAGCAAATGTGCCTTATTTTAGTCACGTTCTGGTGTCTGATTTACTATCTACGTTCAGATTTTCTGTATCATATCAACTGTTTCTTTGTTATAATTAAGTTAATGTAGAAAATATTATTTTAAACTTTACTACGCATGTTCATTGCAGATTAAAGTAGAAAAGAAGACTCCTAATTAATCTCCTTGAAGAACGTGTCATTACAAACAATTTTTAGATCTCAAGTTTCACTTGTAATCTTACACCTTCTGACGTAGCTTCAAGATAAATCTACCTTATACATCAACAGTAATCAGGAGTCATTTCTTCATATCAATTACCCAACTATATTGTTTAGATGATCTGATCAAATCCTTTATTTCACTCATTCATTGCACCAAGAAGTTTAGGAAACAAGCGTATACTCATGTAAAACTAACCACTGGTTGCTTTGCTACAATGTGTTTTGTTAAACTTTATCTTCGATGAATATTTTTTCGCTTGTAATAAAATTTTGGGCTGAACTTTAATAACCATACGGAGTGTCCTAAAAGTTACTCAACCCGCACTTTCACATTATGTAACTATTAAACTAAAACACATAGGGACATGGATCTTACACGAAATGTAGCACAGTATATTAGAAAATTTAAAGATATTAAGATACAAAAATCAAGCACCAGTCGGGGTATTAGGAAGCCTGCATGGCTGCTCACTGAACATAATTAAGAAAGTTCCAGTCTGAAAGCTTGCAAGTTTTGTACAGGAATATTAGTGGTGCATACAGAAAATGTAGTATGTTTAAATATTAGAATGAACTCTGAAAACACTCTTGGTGGGGGAGTAATATTGGGGAATGTGCTTTAACTCTGTCTATCTCACTATGCCATTTTCAACTAGAAAGAATAATGTCGAAAATGTCGAGGAAAACAAATGCAACTTTATTACAGCTAGCAACCGTGGGAAAAATGTAAAAGCATTTCTACCTCCTTTCACTATTTTCATGTACGAAACGAACTCGCAATTTAAATTTCAGGGTTGCTAGGTGTAATGAAGTTGCCAATTTTTTCTGGACATTTTCGACTTCTTTTTTTGCTGAAAATGGCATAGTGAGGTAGACAGAGGTAAAACACTTCCGCCAATAGCACCCACCAGCAAGAGTATGCCAGAGTCCATTTTAATATATGAGAAAAACCTATATTTTCGGAATACTCCAATAATACTCCTGTGGAAAACTTGTAAGCTATCAGATTGGGTATTTCTTTGTCATATTCGATGAGCAGCCATGCAGACTGCCTAATAGCACCGATAATGTTCCAACAAGTTATATAAATGGGTTTTGTGCGGAAAAAACACAAAGTTTGTTTAAAAACATATTTCTCCGACTCTGGCAACATATTTTACAATCGTGCCCGACTGATGTTTGTTTGTTTGTTTGTAAATACTTATACATTTTTCCAATATACACGGCTATATTCCGTGCAAGAAGAATGTCTTTATGCGTTTTAATTTAATAGTTACGTGCTGCGAAAGTGCAGGTTGCGTAGCTTTCGGGACACCCGGTATATTCACACAAATGTTTCATTTTCGTTTATAGGAAAGACACAAGATATTGGCATTCATGGTTTGTCGGAAATTCACGGCTTTAATTTCGCTTCACTTTTATTTGGAAGCGCCTTGCTAGGAGGTCTTTCTTTTCAAAAGTAAAAGATCGGCAATTTTTTAGAGAGTTCCGGTCCTTCACCCTGGTAATATAAATAAGGTTTACAGTCTAGAAGAATGGCTAATTGGATAAACTGCTCAAAATATGACAGCAAAAGGTGCGATTTGTTTTCGAGTTTGTGAGCACAGAAATTCAAAAATACCAGCTGCTTCATAAGGTTTATGAATATCGCTTTCTGACCAGCTCCTAACACACACACACACACACACATATCTATATCTATCTATCTATCTATCTATATATATATATACATCAAAGTCGAACATACTATCGAAACGCATACATATATGTATGCGTTTAAAATAGTACTGCCATTTTATTTCAAACACCCTGTTCTGCTGCGTCTTCTCAGGGCTGATGTGTGACATCTGCCCAGCAATCTTAGTATGTAAATAATCTTGCTTTATTACCTGGGTAAAAGTTTATACCTTATATCAAACTCTTTGAAACAAATATTTCTGATAGAGAGAAATAAACTGTTTTCAATTGCAGATTATCCCGATATACACATATCAAGGTGAACTTACTTAGTTGCAATAAAAAAGCAATATTTAATATAGATTTAGCTGCTTCATTGAGGGACGTTCCCGCTTATCAGATAGTGAACCTAACCCTTTGAGTCCGGTTGACGAACTGAAGTTACAACGTCAACACAGGTACTTGTATAGAATTTTACAGTATCATTTACACAAGTGTAGATGCACTTCCTAATGTAGTCCCTCTTATAAGGAGCCAATCACAAACTATGTGCATAGGTGTCAAAGCCAACACAATAGGCGTACTAAATTCATGACATCAATACATCAGTTCGCAGTCATACTGCTCTCTTTTGCGTCTCGGCCAACGATCTTTATCTAAAAGCGATAGTGGACTGACTGCAGCCATTGAAAATGTTACGTATATATGAAGCCAGGGAGCCGAGAGGACACTTGATCCCTTTTGCCAACTTTCAGTCTAGACTGATATGGACAAAAGTTTTGGTTGTATCTCAGTTTTTGCGCTTGATATCGCTGTGTGGCCCGTTTTTTAAATTTATATCTTAATTCTTGCAAAAAAACGTAAATCTTATTTGCAGTATTTTCTATTACATGCAATATACGGTATAATATTATTTGAATAATTTGGGAATAAGTTTTAATTAAAAAACGGGCTACATAGCAATGGGAAGCATACACAACTGAGTTAGAACTGAAATTTGGGCCACACTGAATTAAACTGCAAGTGGACGAACGAGTTTAAACATTTGCTGTGGCGTCTATCTTCCGACGCTAAGTTGTCACTCCAGTATTACGTAGAGCTCGATGGTCTCGGCCTAGACTGAATTATAACGAAGCGTATACGAGTAGTTTAAATATCACCTAACATTCTGCTAAAAAAATAGTATGAACACAAAAACATTAATAACTTTTATATAAATACTGATATCAACACTAAACTTTAAGAGCTTGTAGCTCATACTCTTAATGACGATACTAAGAGCTACGTCCGTGTTCATGACCACTACACACGAACAGATACCGTTACAGTATAATGCATGATATAGACGAGACTGATGGAAATACTTATAAAGTGTACTATGATGTTTCTGGACGAGATACGTTATGTAGCAAGTAGAATTTATTCACGTTATTTTATTATGAAATTCATGCAAATATAATTCAGGTATAAACTGGTATGCGGTTCAGTCTTTCAAATAATAAACAGCCAAAAGAGATTCCTTGCTTCTGATTTACACAGTAAGCTTACATCATTCTGAAGTTAATATGACGAATTTATTTTTCTATGATGAAGCATTGATGGAGACAACATTCTGCACATACGTCCACATTCTTTTCTAAGAAATACGTTTGAACAATTAAACATTTCCTTTACTCCTATTCTTATGTAACAAAATGATCTCAAATTTAATTGGAGATTACGTATATCCTAGCTACATATCATGTTTGCAGAACTCTAGAGAGATATTTTTATTTGATCTAAACTGTGCATTTAAATGAATGTAGATTACTTTCATACTACTCTACATATTGTGATGTGAAAATTTGGATTTTTTTTCTGGTTTGTACTCCCATTTTATTTGTATATTTGCATTTTTTTTTTGACTTTGACAACATACGAACATACTGCATTTTGTACTTAGTTACCTCATATACCACCACCCTGTGCTAACAAATTGATTTTTTTAATATAAACGAGATTGGGAAGGAGAAGGAAGATAGTTCCACTCATATATTTTGTTACTTTAGCCTGTTTAGTATAGTGAAACCGAAATCACACGATCATGTTAGGACCATAGGATAGGACCATCTGTAAGTCATATATCTTTTTACACATACACACGGCTGGTGTATGTCTGCGTAGGTCATCCCTCCGACAGAAGTGCTCTGCCTGTTATTTCCAACGATCTGCGAAAATTAACGTAAAAACCCACGGTTCCCGCCTGTGATACTCTTTGGTGAAAAGGGAGAGGAAAGGAACAGAGAAAGAAATGTAAGTGTGCTTTCTGAACACCCATACAACCCCAGAAATTTTCCAATCTATACAGGGTTGCCAAACTTTGGACACGCAAAATCAATGCCAATATTATTCAGCTCATAACGATTTGTTTTGATTAACTATGACCTTGGTCTGTTACGCAGCGATAGCATGGATATGAAAATCTAACACTAATATGGTGTGTTTTATTGTTTGAGCTTGGTTACATTGAGGACGCTATGACAACAATGGCGAGAGAATTCCATGTCAATATCGTGCTTCATGGATGAGGATTTTCGTTTGGAGACGTTTCACACAGAGTTTTGGTTTCTCTCTCAGCCCTTGAAAGAGGGCTGGTAATTGGTTACAAGGAAAGAGCTAAGGAAATTGGAATATCAACTCGCCCTCTACTTCGCTGCCAACCTCAGGAAGTATTTTATGTTTATGGCACATCGTAACTGTAGGTTCATTTTATCGCTACGAACTCAATACATCATGTTTGAAGTATAACAGAATGTGATCATACAGTAATTTTGTTAGGCTAGTCACATTAATCATACATGAGTTCAAAATCGAATTTTATATAAATTATGATATAAATTGTAAACGTAGGCGGCAACACTTTCCCGATAGCATCAGTGTTACCAGTCGTGGCCTCCACCTCATAAGAAGAACTAAAGCAAGTTTTTGAGTACTCGAGTAGACTACAGGTCACAGTTTCCTTTTGACCCCTACAAATTCAGAACAGAGGTACAGGTCTGCGGTGCTGCTTTCAACACTACGAAACACTCTCAAATGCCACACACCGTTTCCTTCAAATTAAAAGAAGGTTTGGGTATTTGACCCACAGACAGTTGTGGGCGACACTCTTATTTCCTCATCCTCTTTCGTTTATAGTGGAAAATCACAACAACATAGACCTAGACGCGGCTAAACACACGCACTCTCCCATAACAAGCAGGCATAGATTCACACTGTTGCCTATTTCCAACATTCTAGAGAAACAATTTGAATAAAATTTGCTATACATGATTGTTTAGGACATCAGTAAGTGTTTCAGGACAACGTTTGTTCGCTCTTAAGCTTAATTATTCCGAGTTTTGTCCGTGCCAATTCATTATTTTCGTAGTCCTAATAGGTCACACTTTGGTGCATCTTTTGAATAAGTTTACAATGCCGCGAGTGGTCAGCGGCATCGGAATGTGTTTGCTGCTTTGTTAAGTTCGGTTAGAGGGTAAGGGCCGAGGTGCGTACAGATGAGGATGTATCCTATAACAACCAACTGCAATATGTTTTGGACACTGATTTTCTAAATTCCCATGAGAACAGGGAGTATATGTAATTTGTTACTCACCGGAATTTCTGGGGTGGCTTAAATGAAGCAGGAACAGAACGTCGAAATGGAATCTACACTTTGACCTGGGTGTGAGATACTCTGTGTGAAAATACACATGCGTCAGGCAGAAGGAATGCGAACACGTGAGATATTCGAACTGGGAGAAAAATGTGAATTCAAGCTAGAGTTTCTTTTTTTCTGTATATTACAAATAATCATTTATATGGTTTTCAGAATTAAAAGGTTAGATACCGAAAAATAAAACGTATGTATTGTGGCCCCTGTTATGCAGAAAATTATTTTCGATTAAGTGTCTAAATTAACAAATGAAAATTACTGTAGAAGCACCGCCTTATTCTTTTGACTAAAGGCAGTGCAAAACACTTCGGTTCACCCAGTGGGTCGACATGTGAACCGGATTACTAAGCGTATATCCTTTTAATGGGTGCCCGGTAATACTTATATAGCGGAGATAATAATAATATAAAATTTCGATTGCGGCAACAAATCTATAAACCGTTATATTTTATTGTTATAAAGTTATTGAACCATACATTGATGTATGTAAGGCATGCTCGAGTAAGTCTCATATTTTTCTCGAAATCATATACAAGTTTTTTTATTTCAAATCTATCTTTTAAATAACACTTAAATTTGTACACAGTTTTGTAACAGTGAATCGCGAGGCAGTTTGCATTCCCTGTTGTCATGTGCAATTGATTTCTTATGTGGTTGGACCCCTATAATCATTTCGAAATAAATATGTAGCATGTGATTAAATGAAGGAAAAATTTGTCCATTTCTGTAATCAGTAAATGTCACGGAATGATGTTCAAAATACATACATATATTTCTCCCTAAAAGTTTGGAACTAATTTGGTGTTGGAGCAGCCCGTCCGTAACTTTACGGTCATAGTTCGTGGAAATTCCACCAGATGGAAGTTTTCTGCAGCGACCACTTTGGGAGTTATCTGAACGATTAGTTAGTAGGACGTAGTAAATCTTTCCACCACTAGAGGGATAGCATACAGTTGTCGCACTAAAACGGTGAACGTACCTTCGAGTCGCTCTTCCTATGATAATGTTGCCAACTCATGGCTGGGTGTTAATCTGAAAACATCAACATTGAGAACCCGCGCGGTAACGCGCTTTTTTTCTTCATACATGAAACTAATTATGTTTTCATTAAAAGGAAATCAATGATTTTCGCATCTTTTTTCTAAAATTCTCATTGTTTAGAGTATATTCTCTTGTTTTCTCTGCCTTGAGTAGGATAAATCAAGTGCTAGAATACAATTAGCTCACAATGTAGTTCAAAATTAGGTTTAATGATCTAATTACAGTAGGTCCACAGAGTTGTTAAATATTTCATTTGCGCCCCTTGCATTTCAATTTATAGTAATATAGATGACCCCTAATTTATGCTATAGAGATGCAGGGGAACACTGTAAGATGGCAGTGTGGTGTGAACACGATTGTTTGAACATTCCGAATTCTTTTCAAAGAACCCACGTACGAAATATAAAACGGCGCATGCACTCTCCAGTTACAACAAATTAGTTTCACCAAGAAGAAGAAAGGCGGGTTCCCATGATCGACTAGATTTCTCATGGGACCCTCCTATCCATGGACTCACCTCGACGCAGAGTTCGGTGAGTCGAAGACATCACTTCAAGTTCAAGAAGACTCCCAAGAATCCCAGCACGGTGCACTCAGAAGACTTCATTTTTTAAAAATCCGTTACCGGTAAAGTGAATAGGACATGATGTGAGTATGTTAGCAATATATCCCAAATTTGTGACCAAGCAGTACACAATGTTTGTAATTTAACTTTATTAATGGGCTTCCTCCTCAGGTAAATTCTAAAATAACTAGTATAAGTTCTCATTTGGTAAATGTTTTCTCAACGTTTAATTAAACTACATTGATCTTGTAGGCCTTGAGCTTTTGAAAGGGAAATCGCAGTTAATTATTACATTTTGTTTCTCTCTTAAATGTAAGTCATGTAAATTGCATATTTGAAATTATAACTTTCCAGTAAACTTTTAGGGGCGGAAACTTAACCTTTTTTATGTCATATCAATCCTACAGTTTTAAGATCTCTTAATTTTCTTTATTGTTTAGTTGACGAGTGATAGTAGGGTGCTTACTATTTAAAATTAACTGTATTCTTTTGCTCACAAACCCTGAGATGATTGTTGGCATAATTGTTCCTTGCACTGAGTTTCATGTTAGCTTACACATTTCTTTAAAGTTGATGTAGCACCAATGATGTTCATGATTGTTGGGAAGTGATTATCTGATTTTAGTAAGAAAGTCCGTAACAATCATTTACGTAGATACTGTTTGCTCATGATCATGTTTGCTCATTTTATATTACAAGTAACGCCTTTCAACGTGTAGCACTTGAAGTAAAGTGATAATTTATATGACTACAAGTGACTGATCACCGTGGAGCTCATGTATCACAAACAGTTAAGTAATAAGTTATCATATTTCAAAGGCCGTTCTAACGTAGAAGTTTCCTTTTTGTTTGAAGTGTGGTAAATATATATTACTACAATATGATCCTGCTAACCTGCAAGTTTTGATAAACCATAAATTGCGTCAGTAAGATTGTAACATACATGTCATGACGCACTGCTGGCAAGCGGGACACGCAGTCCATAATCACATGGTACACAAACTTCTATGACAGCCAGTATTCTTGTAATATTATTAAGTATAATACATTAAGAAATTCTCCTGATTGTCCTCATCTCGCCAATATTTAAGGGGACAATCTACATATTTCTAAAGTGTACAACATTTTTTTATGTGTTGATTCCATATAAATGTTAGGAGCTTCACATTGGTTTTCCAAATCTCTGGTTTCGTTTCTCAGGTACGATTTATGGTTCTGGAGTTATCCTTTGGCGATTACGATCCTTTGTTCACAAAGTGCTTAGCTTTCGAACAGTTTATGGTAAGAAATGTCAAGAAATTCGTTTTTTCCTCATCCATTTCAGTGCAAATAGGTCATTCCAATGAGCCATTCCTGTGTTTAAGACAATATTTTCGAAATTTCAGTAGACACGCTATATACAGGTCAAAGTTAAATATGAACTTTATATTCGGTGATTGATGCAATTCAATATCCACGGCATTGACACTTTTGGTGGAGTTTAATATATTCAAATGTTTTGTGAGTATACTGTCCATGCGTGCAGTGCACTGGATTCTGTGAGCTCTATGCCCTATTCATTTTTGTTGGCAAGCATTTTCGAACTTAAATGGTACAAATTTGTGGTTAAAATTCTAAATTGAAAAATGTTGTTCTTATTTTTTTAAAATGTACTGTAAATCTCATAGTTGAAATACAAACAATACATTTAGTATTACTTTTTATCACAACAAGCAATATATGCAATAATAGTGATTTAAATATATGCATAATTCAGTTGAACATTTGTAGTAACTTTAGATATTTTTTTACATGCAATGTAAAGAATGATATATAATGTTTGAATGCGAGGAAGAACTAGATAGTTTCCGAAGCTTCTTGAAGAAATTCAAGAGGAAGAAAAGCATATTGAAATTTCGAATGAGATTATTTGTCTGACAATGAAAGCGACAATATATGCATTACAAATTCTGGGGAAGACACACACTGAAATGTAATAACACACTTAAAGTTGAAGATGAAAATGTGAGCAGCTTAGTGATAACGTATTGACTCTTAAAAGTGCATGAATCACACCATTCCTTTGGCAAAACGTAAATTATTATATCTAAAGAGCACGAAGACAATACTAAATACTGCCATTAAAATTCAATTTTATATTAGTATTGACGGTATTTGTTAAATTATATGTTCTGATATAAGAATTTCAATAAACTATTTTCTTTTACTGATCTTCGTAATTTCACACTTACTAACGATTCTCGAATAACTAGCCCTAGAATAAACCTAATTTAAAACAGCTTATTGAAACCATGTGTGTTTATTTATATACGAGGGATAATTTTTTCAACCTCCGGCAAGATGCCAAGAGATAAACAAGATTAATACAATAATGCCAAGTTATAGACCTACAAAATTAAGGCTCATACCTTTGCTACTTCTCCACAAAGTTTAATTTTGGTTTATTTACTAGTCTAAACAGAGCACTAGGTTTTATACCTCTTCCTCGAATAAAGTTTCCGTTTCACTGGTAAGTCTCATCATGGACATGAGTTCGTTCTTCTCGGAAGTTTTGAAACTATTCCTGTACAGAGCAGACTCTCATGAAGTGATTTTCCTACACAATACACACTCCGATGAATTTCGGCCGCTTCAAAATTCCTCCTCATGGTTAGCAAAATCAAGGATATTCCAAGCGTCGAGTCAGCTTTCTCACTTGATTTCTTCAAACTGATGGACAGAACGCGACTGAAATTAATCGGAGAGTGAGTATTGTGTACGAAAATCACTTCATGAAAGTCTGATCTATACAGGAATGGTGTCGAAGCTTCCGAGAAGAACAAAGTCGTGTCCATGATGAGGCTTACTAGTAAGGTGGAAACCTTCTTTGAGGAGGAGGTACAAAACTGGTGCTCTGTTTAGACTAGTGAATGAATGAGAGTGAAACTTCGTGAGAAGTAGCAAAGGTATGAACGTTACTTTTGTATATCTTGACATTCTTGTGTAAATCTTATGCATTTCTTTACATCTTCCGCTGGTTGAAACAATAGCCCACGTACGTAGTATAATGTTGATAGAACTATATATGTAGGGTGTTTATAAACTACGCCGACAAACTTCTGGAGGTGATTGGTTACATCTAAACAAGACGAAAGTTTCTCTGACAATTCTTTCAAATGCGCATAGTTTTGGAGCTAAAGTTTGCCGAAAGGGTGGAAAATAAATTTTACAGCTCCGTATTTCTAACACAACAAACAGTAGAGCTGATGCGGCTTAGTTCCATCAAAGGCTTTAAACCTGCTGTATTTGAAAATGCATACTTCAAAATCCCTCAATGGGCGCTCAAGGTATTCCACAAAGGAAGAAGGGAATTCCGAAATATTTCTGAAGTAGAGGTAGCTCGAAATGAATATGAATTAAAAGACCATGTAAGTAAAGATGACATACGTCATCCCCAGCATCCAATTGGACAATGATATTCAATCTTTTTGATAACAAATAAATAAAACGTTCGATGAAATTATACAATTCTTACTCCTGCTTGTTATAAAACCATGCATTTTTTAAAATATAAAATCATTCGGCATGTGGACTTAACTTGAAATATCCACTTGGTCCATAGGAATTATTGTTTCCTGGTCGAAAACTATCCTATTTATGTTCATTTTGACCCATCTTTACCACAGATAATTTCTGAAAATCTCCGTATTTCTTTGAGGAATCCCTTGCGTGCCCGTTACGGAAACTTGAAATATGCATTTGTGGATAGGGCTGATTTAAAGTCTTTGAGGGTACTATGCAGCATCAGCTCTACTGTTCTTGGTGTTACCTACCGGCCGGCTAATGGTTCATATTACAGGTCAAGTTCGTTCGGAAAGAAAATCAGACAAAGGGGAGGGGATGAAACCCGCTAAAGGTGCAAACGTAGAAAAAAACAGGAAAACTATTATTATATACCAGGTGTGTAAATATGAAACCTGAATTTGTGCAGAGACGGTGTTAGCTGTCACTGTGGTAACCGTAAAACTGCGTCCTTGGCGTCACTTGCTTGTTTTGACTGCTGATAACGGTTTGCAACTCACAACCAGATAAGTTTCATGTCATAGTGTAGTGTTTAATAGCGTTGAACATGCCGCAATT
>JAGDQP010034188.1:0-20264 GCA_022664845.1 Lepisma saccharinum | reverse complement strand
AAACTACCATCCCTTCACATTGTCCAGGGCGTAGGTGTACATTTAAATCCGTATTAACCTCAAATTCGCGACAGAGCTTAACTTCGACCTCACGACCGGACTTCAACCACGAACTCGCGATGGAACTTGAACCTTCGACTCACTGAACCTCGGTCTCGCGATGGAACTTGAACCTCGACCTCCCGATTGGCTTTCAATCTCGACCTCACAATGGAACTTCAACCTTCGACTCAGTGAACCTCGACTTCGCGATAGAACTTGAACCTCGACCTCGCGATAGGTTCTCAATCTGGACCTCACAACGGAACTTCAACCTTCGACTCACTGAACCTCGACCTCGCGATTGGCTTTCAATCTGGACCTCGCAATAGAGCATCAACCTTCCACTCACTGAACCTCGACCTCGCGATTGGCTTTCAATCTGGACCTTACAATGGAACTTCAACCTTCGACTCACTGAACTTCGACCTCGCGTGTTGAGGTCAAGGTCAAATGAGGTCTAGGTTGGACCTCGTTGAAGCTTTTCCTCGTAAGGTTCAACACCTTTGGTTCAGGGAGATTGAAATCCTAAACCTGTCTCGGAGCAGAACACCAATAATCACCATATTGATCAAAGATTTCTCAATTTCACTCAAGCAGAATGAAAGATATGAACATGAGGATAATGGGAGAGAACAGATATCTAGAGTTTCTTTTCTGCTTCGAAAGAAAGAAAAATAAAACATTTTTTTCTTCTCTGCGGAATGGATGGATTTCAATCGTCATTTCATCGTTTCATTTATCTTGCATTTTATTGTTGATCTTCTTGGATAAAATGTTTCTCTTGGATAAAATATTCTCTCATTCTTTTGCTTCTTTTATCTTCCTCACTCTTCTTCTTTCTCTTTGTTGTTCATCTTTTCGACGTTTTTCTCTTTCTTCAAGTAGCGCGTGGATACAAGGAAAAGAAGGAGAGTGGGAAGTAGGAATGAGCAAAGCAATTTCTTTTTTTCTTTTCAAAATCTGAAACATAAATACAAATCCACGGTGTTCACGTATTTTTTACAACCGGGTTTCTCTTTGTTGGCGGGTCTTGAGGGCATCGCTTTTGTTTTCGTTTACATGTCTCTAACAATACCCAGATAGCATGCCAGCTTTCAACAAGGGTGTCAATCACTTGCTATGAGCTTGTCAAACTTGATTTTGTATTGAACTTGATAAACAAGCACGAAATAAACTTGTTAGAACAACGTAAGTGGCTTAGTTGTTATAAATAACCTTATTCAAGCTTGTTGGAACAAGCAGTTATCCCAGGAAGTTTGCCAAACTTGAAATTTATTCGAATGTTGTGTCGTTGCATTTCTGCTGCGGTCTCAGTGCGCTGAAGTCCCATCACGTGGCAGGACTGTTTCGCCAACTCCCGCTCTTTTACGACAGCCATCTCTTTCGATTTGATAAACCAAGTATAAATAATACTTGGAAAATCAGCTCGGGCGTGTGATTCCGTGGTCTGGTGACTACAGCATTGAATTGGTGTGCTAATGATTCTCGGATTGATTCCCACCCACAGCAAACCTTTTTATTATTTTTAACAAAGTACATCATATTTTTATTTCTTATCCTGTCAAGGTTATTTCAGCCATGATTCTTGTAAACTAGACTGTTTAATTCAACCTTTCTGGCTTGATTCAACCTTTCTGGCTTGATTTGCTAACCTTGCCATAAGTCCCACTTGTGAAAGTAAGCTTGATTCCTTTTTGAATCAGGTCAAACTTGCTACAAGGATAAGCTCTTAGATGATACCGGTTTTGGACTCTACATCTAATCCTTGAACGTTTCTCCAACGTGTAGTCAACTGTGCCTCCTTATTGGCTCCTCATGACTCTGCTCGTCAACAACATCATCACGAGTGTCGAAAACTGGTGTCTGTACATCACCCTGTCACACACTGAAAACAATGGTCCAGTCCGAACAGCAAAGGAACACCTCACGTGAAAAAAATAAACTGGATCCACGCAAGATATTGTTGTCCGTTTGGTGGGACCAGAAACGAATAATTCTCTTTGAGTTGCACCCCAGGAATGTGACAATAAATGATGCGCTGTATTGCGAATAACTTCTTCAACTTTAGGCGGCTATTGCTGAGTAACGAGCAGCAAAAAGCCATCCCGTGATTCTTCAGATGGACAACACCAGACCCCACAATACAACTATGACAAAGAAAGTCCTTCGAGAGCTGGGAATGTGGTTTTACAACACCCGCCATACTACCTAGACCTCCCATCTCCAAACTATTATCGGTTCCGTGTACTGTCAAACGCATTGCGTGGCAGATTCTTTTTCGACGACACTTGGATTGACTATTTCTTCGCCCAGAAACCAGTGGATTTTTACCACAAAGGAATTGCTGAGCTCCCTGAACAATGAGAGGCAGTCATGCAGAATGGTAGAGACTATAGTGATTTAGAATTAGTGGCTTCTTTGATTCGTAGTTAGTGCTGGAATGGAATGGTAAGAACACCGACAAAATTTCTGCACCAACCCAATAGTTACCTCGCCGTGATTTGTCAGCGTATTCAAGTTTTCTTTTTTACAACTACAATTACGAACATTCGTGGAGTTACTTTGTGGGTGATTCGGGAGACAGGAAATAGAAAAAATGCGTTTACCCTATTATCAAGTTCAACTTTAGATGCGCCACACCTCGCCACTTCTTTATACATGTAACATGTAAAAAGAAAAAGCAGATCTGTTTACTTTTGCAGAACTCGATGTACCGGTAATATACAATAACCAAAATGATCTTCATATATATATATTTTTAAAGCAAATAACAACAAACTAAACGGACAATCACTAAGAAGGCAAGTCCTGTATGAAAGTAAAACTGACCAGCAGTGGTAGTTGACATTTGACAACAAAGGTCGACACATGGGTTCGTCAGTTCAAACCCTGCTCGTGCCATGTGGGCTTTGTTGTGGACAAACACTGTGTGCGTGGGTTTTCTCGGGGTTCTCCCGTTTCCTTCCACTTTCTTCTTCATTCCACCAATTATCCCATCATCATCCATCCGGCCTAAGCCAAAGTTGTCTAAAAGCATTAAACATTCAATTCAGTTCAATGATAGGCACACCTCTTGTAGTGGCTTACTGTCACACTTAACAAATCTCTTGTATAACGTTTATAGAACAAACTATAGGTTGTGTCAGACGCGACGTCATTGTCTTAACCAAGGTTAATAGAATTAGATGATAGGCCAAAATTGAAAACCCTGAATCCGAACGTAACAACTTCAGGCTTCCACTTTGGTGTGCATAGCCCAGAATTATGAAAGTGCTATTTATTCGTAACTATACATATTGATAAGCTAATTTTGTTAAATATATAGGATTAATTAAACAACACAAAAAGAGAGTAAAATCACGGCTTTAAAAACTGATCACTTTTATCGTTCTTGTTCAGTCTGCAAGAACTAGTTCGTCTCACCTAAAAAACAGGACGTTTTGAGTAGCCGTTATACAACCTAAACGACTGAAGCTAGAAAAGCGAAATTTGGTATGAAGGTACATCATCACCAGAGGAGTAAACAAATATTACATTTTGAAAAAGTCGCCATCTTGGATCCAAAATGGCCGCAAAACCTATTGTTGTATAGAATACACAGCCTAAACCGCTGAAGTTACAAACACCAAACTTGATATGACGGTATATCATCACTAGTAGTTAACGAAAATATTACATGTCTCCAAAGACGCCATCTTGGAACCAAAATGGCGGACACCAAAAATTAATTTTCAACATCTTTTGAGCTAGAGATACAAAATTTGGCATAGAGATGTGTTATTAAAAGTAGTTTAGGAAAATATTACAACATTTTGAAAAAGTCGCCATCTTGGATTCAAAATGGCCACCAAAATGAATTTTTGATATAACACACAGACTAAACGGCTAGAGCTAGAAGAGCAAAATTTGGTGTGACGGTACATCATCACCAGTAGGTTATGAAAATATTACAAAATGTCTCCAAAGACGCCATCTTAGATCCAAAATGGCGGACCCCAAAAATTCATTTTCAACACCGTTTTAGCTAGAGACACGAAATTTGGCGTAAAGGTGTGTTATCAAGAGTAGTTTAGGAAAATATTACAACATTTTGATAAAGTAGCCATCTTGGCTTCAAAATGGCCGCCTCAAAACCATTTTCGACACCGTTCGAGCTAGAGAAATAAAATTTGGTATGAAGGTGTACTATTAGGAGTAGATCACGACAATATAAGAAAATGTTAAAAGGACACCATCTTTAATCCAAAATAGCCGCCCAAAGCCAGTGTTTCAAACCACTGAAGCTAAAGAAATTATATTTGGTATGTATGTGTACCATCACGAATGTGTTACAATAAATGTGGCAAACTTACCCAATGGGGACAGATCTGCACCATGGGAGTGCAGTCCCTATTCTCCTCTCCGATGTGTCGCTTAGCTTGCAATACTATGGCACTTTGAGTACGTAGTTTCAGCCTACTACGCGTTAGCCCATTCAGTTTCAATCGAAAAGACCGTCTTTTTCTCGGTGACGGGCTATAACTGGTTTTAAAACTTTAAACTCTTTTAAATTCTGGCTTTGGAGACTAAGATGGATTTCTGGTGTCTCATTTTGTCTTATTTGATTATAATATCCTTGGTTAAATCAATGACGTCACGCCTGACATAACCTGTAGTTAGTTTTATATACGTTGCCTCCTGTGTATAGTTTTGCAATATAGGAACACGGAAGGAATAGAACGTAGTGTTAGAAATAGAGATAGCACGAAGCTGTTTTCTGGGCGAGGGAAGTGAAGCCAAGAGACGAGAGGAACGAGGTACTTGCACCGCATTGACTGGCTCCATATTTAGAGGCCCTCTGTAAAGCATATTGCCTCCACATTCTTTCTTATGGGAAGAGAAAGTTATTAATTAATAACTCGTATCTAAGATGAAACCTCCAAATAGCTATCATTGTTCGAAAAGACATCTGTTTGCAGAGAATTGACAATTTCAAAATGTTTACACGACATTGTAGTCACACGATAAAAATGTGCGTTTCAAAAAGGGCACCGGTTGACCCATAGAACTCCGTGTAGAGGGACTCTAATGGGGCCATACAATATGGCTGCCACTGAATCGTAAATTTGACTTCATGTGACGACATGAAAGCTCACTCTCTATTCTATTTCTAACTCTATGGAATAGGAAACTCGCAAATGTAGTTCCCTTTTGTTTGCATACTTCTACAAAACAAAGTGGCCTTTCTCATCGCGTATCAAATACAGGCAAACCCTCAAGCAAATTCCAAATTATGAAGAAAGTAAACTCACCAACATATAGTATATTCTACACAGAAATACACAGCTTAAAAGGCAACAGAGGAAGGAAATATACATACTCATAACGTATGGTTTAGACACAATATTTCCTCTCCTTTTTCTTTTCTTGTTTTCAGTGTTTCATTTCTGGTAGATATTTGTTTTATAATTTCTTCTGGATTCCTGTGGGATGGAGCTTTTGTAAATAAGAACATGTTATTTCCCTCGTGCTTTGATACCGAAAGAAGGACAAGGAAAAGAGACGCAGATCTTGATGAAAACTCCAAATGGATAAATACAACACCACTCGAATGCCAGATCTAAATACAAAAGAAACAAGCTTCCTTAGAAATTGAATTGGTTATTTGGAAAAGGTCTCAAAGCCCAAAATGCAAAAGTTTACAGGAGACATAAAGAACAGTATAACTATTCAACAAATGTATAAGTGTAAACAAACACAAAATCCCACATAATTGCACTAGAGATGCGCTTAGTAAATACTGTTACGTTCTAAATGTGTAGAAAGCGTAATAGAAGTGAAATGTCATTTCTCTATTTCCAGCTACTTGCGTTACATATATCTAGGTATTTGTGTTACAGATCAAAATATCCTTCGTTTGAATCTGCTCACATATAAATACTTATACCATTAAAATTGGCATGAGACGAATCTTATATCGATTAGTCAAGCCTTATTTCTAAACGCTTACTTGATTAGCAGAGTGTTTCCTCCAGGATTTTCAGTTTGGAGGATGTAAAGTCAAAATTAGGAGGGTGTAAGTGGAGCTTTGTACGGTTTCTATCGATTTTTCACAGCAAAAATCTTAAAGCTGGGGGTGTTGTCTAGAACTAGGGTGGTGACACCCCCATAGGGAGGATCTGGCGGAATCACTGTTGATTAGTAAATACTATAAAGATTTCATTCTCAATTCAACGTTTGAATTCAACTTTAATTAGGCTTTAATACATCTAATAAACCTAAACACTTTTAACAGACACATTTACAATTTCTATTAAATTCAAATAAACACTTCACGGGCCGATGTTAGAGACACAATTTATTATTATGTCGGGTATTAAGCACACACATTGAAGGCACAACACACTATAAAGATTAATGGCTACAGGCGTGGTCGAAACGTTGTGTTGTGCATTAGATTGCGAAAGCTGTCTATGCGGCACTCCGCTAATCAAAAACATTGCTTAACAGATATATCGCGTACTACTTCCAGTGAGATTTGTTAAGTCGACAACGTTTACGTCATCATGTGTCTAGCTATGACGTCATTTGGCGGCAATGGACATGGCGATTACAATAGTAAATATGGCGGAAGGTCATCACCAGCGACATGCGTCTCGCGCTCGGAATTTGAGAGTGAAAAATGTAGATACATGACCGCACCTAACCTTACCTAACCTCCACGAAGTCACTAATTTAAGATAATCTTCGAAAAATACAAAGAAGTCGTTACTAATAATAAATATGAACATATAAAAATATATTTTGAAAGAAAAAAAGAAGAAAATGTGTTGCCCCGGGGAGATTCGAACCCAGGACCTTTCACTCAAGAAGCTGACGTCTTGACCATTCGTCCAGGAAGGCGAGCTGGCAGATGGTGGTTTGTTCGTTGTATTTATAGTGGGTGGTGTCGGAGTCTGTCAGTATGACGTCGTAGGTGATGACGACTTCCGCCGTTTTTACTATTTTAATCCTCAACTCGGCGATGGCGTCGTAGCATTCAGCGATTGTATCAATGAAACTAATCAGACTTCGGAACTTTTTTCTTGTTTCAATAATCTCCCAAAGTTTTCGCCGTTATTTCGTGAACATCTTGTATATACTCACACCGGCACCAGGCGTTTCGACTAGGAAATCTGTTTAGGTCTCAAATATCTTTGACATCGAATTTCGTTAAATTAGAAATATTATTGGATACCGAATATTTTTTCACGTCAATCTTTGATGTACCGAATTCCATTTTCTTGCTATTAAACTTTTTAAACTCCTCAGTAACACATCAACATCAGCCGATATCAAGAACGCATGTTTTGCGATTTGGGCAGATGTTGTAATACGATATTAAATAATATGGAATAGCAAACAAATTTGCCGATTTCATAGATCGACGCCGATCTATATCGGACATCGATGATGATCACTATTGGAAATCACCATCTTTCATTGAGAGAAATTTACTGTTTTTATAAACGTAATAGTGTATACTTTTATAGTGGTTTTAGTGGGAGGGAATGTGAATTTGATTGCATCCTGTATCTATTCATTATGGTTCTCCTTGTGTCGTCTTGATGCAGAGTTGAAAATTTTCATACTAGTCTGCGGATGGATTCGAACTTGGAACCTTGTCACTTGTAGTTCCTCCCTTTATCCACTACACTACAGAGCCATCCGTTGAGAATTGTACGTTAATTACGTAATTCATCAACTCAAACATGAGATATGGAAAACATGGACGGTATTTTGATTACAGAATACCTTTAAACAGTTTAATAAGTAGCAACTGTTATTTTCCCATTACATAGACTTAGGAACACACACGATGCTCTAGCTAGGGATATCTGTCCATATCGATAGATATCGCGCAATGACATCTTCAAACAATGATATTTCTCTAAACCTCATATCGTAATCTGTCAAGTTTTTTGTTTACGTGTTTTCTGTTTGAAATACAAAACATTTCTTTAGTTTTAGGAATAGTATTGAATGTCGAAATATCGTACCACGCCAATATCGATAGATATTAACACGATCAATATCCGCGTTCTTGGCCTAGTATTGGCACAATATCCTTATTCTTCTAAACTTTGTCTAAGGACTTATTGGGGATGACCTTGAAGAACTAAAAAGAACTGCGACAGGCAAGCTAATCAGAGAGACACATTTTGACGTAATTTATTTTCAGAGTGGGAAAGCTCCAGATGGAGTTCAGTTTTCTTCAAGTGTGAATGTCTTGTTCTTAAGCATTGTTGCCAAGTTTTGCTCACATTAGCAATACAACAGTGAGCTGAAACTGCCGAGAGTAGGTGCGGCAACACTGTAGCGCTTATATTTCACGCTTGATCTACACAAGTCATGCAGATTCTGGGAAAGCAGACGACAATTTTGTAAGAGGAAAAGAACAAAGACGAAGTTGTCCGATTGCGTCTGCAAGGTATTTCATTGAATGTCGCTCGTACGAAGTTCACCCGTCATAAGTCTGTGGAAAAATTAAATGTATTACTAAGTATACATCCCCCCATTACGTCATCATATAACTCTCGTAGTTTCATATCAGATAATTGGACAAGTGAGTTTACTTTCACTCTGAACTTAATTACAAGAGTTGCAGGTAAGCAACAACTTTTAGGCCTTTGTGTAAGCAATATTTCGTTCTTTTACTGTTTATAGTTATTTTTTCCATTTGGTAACTCGTAATAGTCCAAGAGTGGGCGGAGTTCTCCTTCGATCACATATTCTCTAGCACTCTTTATAATTAAAAAGTTGCAAACGAGTCATTGAATGGTAGTCTGTAGGACAAAAAGGGGAGGAAGAAAGCGAGGCAGCTAATCGTGTTAATTGCACTTCAGTTAAAGTGGAGAGACCTTTCCTAGTAAAACTGAGCATTTCTCTCTTCTTGTCCCGCGTCTTCTATTTGAAGGAAATGGAAAGGACAATCTCACTCAACCGCTTAACGTGTTCCAGTAGTGAGACCCACTTTTATACACGGCGATTTTGCAATGCGTAAAGGCAGGCAGGTTACTGCACGTACTGCGTGCCGCCGACGTTGGAGGGTAAAAGGAAGTAAGAAAAGTAGATTATTAGAGTTACCAGTACCTTTTTTGCATGCGATAACCATATAGAGGGAAACCTTTGAGTAACTTGACTGAAAAACACCTGGTAACACTTCAGTTGAAAAATACTAACTCAGTGTATACATGAACAAAATCCATTGTTGAAACGCACGTTCTTTAGAACACGGTGGCTTGTTTTCCAGCATGCAGCAATAGAAAACAACACAAGTGCATATAAGCACACATTTACTTCCATTGTGTTACAGAACGAGATGTTTTTCGGTCTTTTTTACTCGCCATACAAACGCCATGCATAAAAGGGATCTTCGTGAACTTCAAATCGGCCCACAGGTTCACGTCCTGCCGCTGATTATCCTCAATGAGGGTTTCCAGGATTGTCCGAAGTTCACCACGCAGGGATGATACCTTAAGTAATGCCCTGGTCATTACCTTCTTCATCCGTTTCCCTAGAAGGGTACTTGCCAAGGAATGTCATTTCCCAGACTCTTTAATGAGCTTAGGTCATAGTTTACATTCTCACCCATCCGTAAAAGTAAGACCCAAAACTCTGCATGGCATTAGAGCTTTCTAAAGTCAATAATATCACCATCATCATTTTGCGTACTGACTAGAGACGGTAGAATTTCTTGCATAGGTCCAGCACAGAATATGGGAAAATATCACCCCAATAATGGGGCAATATTGTCTTATATCACCCCAATAATGGGGCAGTAACCGCCAATGTAACTGCAATAATGGGGCAGTAACAGCCAATATCACCCCAGTAATGGGGCAGTAATGGCCAATATCACCCCAATAAGGGGGCAGTAACGTCTGATATCAACCAAATAATGGGGCAGTAACGGCTAATATCACTACAATAATGGGGCAGTAACGGTCAATTCACCCTAATAATGGGGCAGTAACGTTTGATATCACCCCAATAATGGGACTGTAACGTTTGATATCACCGCAGTAATGGGACTGTAACGGCCAATATCACCCCAATAATGGGCCAGTAACGGCTAATATCACCCCAATAAGGGGGCAGTAACGTCTGATATCAACCAAATAATGGGGCAGTAACGGCCAATAACACGGCAAAAATGGGGCAGAAACGGCTAATATCGGTCAATGTTGGCCCAATAGTGAACCGATATCCTGTGCTGCTTGGTATGTTTAAATTTCTTGAGTGAATTTCTTTAAAAGTCGTGAATGCAAGATAAAATGTCTTGAGTACAAGAGTAAATTTCTTGACTAGCAAAAACAAATAAATGTTTCCAATAACATTTTAAAACTTTAGGCATAATCTTGCACTCCTGCATGCTGCTAAAAATCGAAATAAATTGTATTTCTTTTTAAATAACAATTATCATCTACTAATGGTGCTAAACACTGTATATATTATTTATTGCCGATTTTCACATATTTCTTTCATATTTGGCAATCCAAACGCCCGCCCTCCATATCATTTTACGCGTTCAACTTGTGTCACAAAGCCTTTAACCTCGAATACCGCCTAACACACACAATGAATGGCCTTGTAATCATGTAGTTCGTATTTCTCCCGCTAGATGACAAACTATGTTCGGAAATTTGCTGCCATCAATGAAGGATTCAGTAGCCGTAGCGTTGGCTTATCATTCGGGAGGTTCTGGGATCGATCCAACCAGCCGACCATCATGACTGAGGTCTTCCCTCAGTCCCTCCAGGCAAATGCCGGGATGGTATCATCAACTTAGGCCCTGGCCGACTCCTTTCCCCTCCCCTATCCCGACCCGAGCACATAGGCTCTGCTCATTACATGTCAGGGATATCGTCTTTCTGGGAACACTCTTCCAGCGGCATTGAGAGGAATGTTAGCAGCCAGGTCCTTCTTCAAAACATCAAACTAGGGGGAAACTGAAGAAAACTCTATAAACTTCAGTCAGAGTGGATGGAATTAGGATTCGAACCTGCGTGTCTCCTACTGCTAATCTGAAGTCCTCGATCTTAACCAATAGTCCATCAAACTGGGTATATTTTCTCATATACAGTACATATATGCAAGTACGTAGATCTCCGCATAAACCTTTTTGTATGCTTTTTCTATGACATTTTAAACTTAACCCCTTGTTGTTTAGGCAACCCACTTAACTTCCAAGTTATTGCGGTGGACTATCAAACTGCATCAATGAAAAACGCTAAAGAAGCATGTGCTGACATGTTCTGAAAGGTTCTGTTCATGACATATTCTGGATCTTCTTTCAATAGTTCCGCGCTTGAATTCGTGTTTTAACGTATCTCGGACTTTAACACACATTCGTATTTTCCTTTAAAAGAGAAAAAAGATATTGAAGTGAATTTACTTAAAATATCCCGATACTGACAAGGCGTGAACACATAATAAGATAAAAAGAAGAGGTTCTCAACAGTATCGATGCCGTAACAGCTATCTTCATCAGCACCTCTAAGAGGTCTCGAGGTTTGTCCCTAGCTATGTACACGGAGTTCCCACCCTAAGCAAACGCTAAATGTCGACCTCTACGGGCAACATTTGGACAAACTCCCGAGTACTGGGACAGGCGTAAGCCATAGTGCTGTTCCCGCCCATATAAGCAATTTTATACTTATATTTATTAGTTGGACATACTGAGAGGAGTGCAAATAACTAAGCGGTCAGCACTTGCCAATGCTGCATTTCGATAGCGACAGACCTCGTGCCGCAAAAACTTACTGAAATTTGGTTATGAAGTTTTGCCCCAACCAGCGTATTTCCCCGATATTGCCTCTACGGACTAACACCTTTCTCACTCATTACAGAACACCTTCGTTTGCCATACCTTTGATGATATAGAGAATGTGAAAACAACATTACAAAACTTTTTTGCCTCTAAACCAGAGGAGTTTAATCATTTTGAGATTAAATTTGTTACCAAACAGATGACACAAATTCTTATTGCAGTGATAAGTGCCTTACTTTTTGTATTCTCCGTCTTTCTGTTCCATCTCCCAAAACGGGTAGAACTTTTAAACATACCCAATAGAAAGAGAAGGAAGGAAATTTACCTTACTCTGATATACTTACTGAAGACTTGGACAAACCAGGAACTTCTAATTCAAATTCATTAGATGAGTTTACTATCGCTTGAATTATTAAATATTTTAAGCAATAAACGGAGAGTAAAGCAATTATTTATTAGGACGAGAAACATTGTATTTCCTTGCATCCATGCACGAGTATCATTTTCCTGCTTTGACATCAAAAAAGGGTTTTATAAGACGAGACATAAATTGGTAGCAGAAATGAAAGTTGAAACTAAATAATATTTGATTTTAGAAAGTCTTTCGATTTCTTGGAACTGCTGAATGACCTTTACAAAAGAAGAAGGAATTTTTCATTATGAGCTGCTGTGTTATTTAATCTTTTGAAACGTTATAAGGTTTTTATTAGCAATAAAATATTATTTGAGGGAAAATATTGACATTGCTAAGTTATGTGGGATGTAAAAGTTTTCCTTTTGTAAATTGTGATAAGACTAAAGTTTTTTTTCTTAACAGAGTTTCTGACTTGCTTCCTTTTGATGGATAAAATAATAACAAATGTTCTATTTTATCCTTTTTCTTCTAAAATATAATTCTTTTCTTTATTTCAGAACAGTAGCAGATGCTGCGGTTGAAGTTCTCCATTCCACTAGTATTCAACCTTACAAAGCCACTTTGCGCGACTTGTGAGTATTACATCTTGAAACTGGTTTGATTTATTACATTGACGTTTAAGACTAGTGTAAAGTAACGATCTCTACGTTAGATGGAAGCACTATCTACGTATGTCTCTAATGTACTTTTATCGTTGTACGAAATCCCAGTGCTGCGCCTACAAATTCAAGTCTAGAGAGTTCAAACTTTCAGGCAAGAAAGTTCATAACCATCTCAAGAGTTCTATTCGTGACGCTGATTTATTTTATTCCTTGTTCATTGTTGAAAGAGCTTCATTATTGTTGTAAATATCCAAACCTAAAACACTGAAGGCAGTGCTGTAGTCCTAACTTTTTCACAGGGTATACGTTAAGTTTATACATCTTAAGTGAAGACCATGTTTCCATTAAATTCAGGGATGAATTAATTTAATTACTACACACACAAACAAAAGACGCAAAATGCTTTCCAGTGAGTCAATAACAATGAAATTATAAGCATACTTGTTGCACTGATAGAAGGAGAAATAAGAAGATTGTTGAGACTTTTCCAGAATTACCAAGCATCTTTAGCAGTTAACAATAACTTACAATTCTATATGTCGACTCCAGAATCCAAGAGAGGACTACAAGCAATATTGAGAAATTAAACAAGGTTCGAGGTAATCTTTTATATATAACCCAAAATATATGTCACTCAAAATTGTTATATTTTGGACATGAACACATTAAGGTCCAACGTTTCTTTGTTCAAAATACGACAGTTTTATATCACATATATTTGGGGTTATATATAAAAGACTCGCTTTGCTTCGTTGGGGGCGCTGTCCCCATACCCCGTGGGGGAGGCGCCCCCAAATTCAGTAGTGTAGCGACCCTCCTTCATCCTAACCAAAATCTTCTACAGGACTACACCGCCATGGTGGCCATCTGCACCCTCCCACGTGGGGGGGATTCGTCCCCAAAGGGGAGGTTTGACCCATTTATTGTAACCTACTCTTGGTCATACATCTTCATACAAAATTTCGTTTCTCCAGCTTCAATGGTTTGGAAATTAGGTTTTGGGGCCTCCATTTTGGATCCAAGTTGACGCCTTTTTTTACGTTTTCTTATATTGTCGTGACCTATTTGTGATGGTACACCTTCATGTAAAATTTCATTTATCTAGCTCAAACGACGTGGAAAATGGGTATATAAGCTGCCATTTTGAATCCATGATGGCAATCTTTGGAAAACGTTGTCATATTTTCATAAACTATTCGTCATAATGCACCTTTATACCAAATTTCGTATCTCTAGCTCAAACGTTGTGGAAAATGGATTTTAGGTCCGCCATTTTGAATCCAAGGTGAAGTCTTTGGATACGTTGTGTAATATTTTAGTAACCTCCTAATGGTAATGTACCTTCACACCAAATTTTGTTTCAGTAGCCCCAGCAATTTAGGCTCTGTATTCTATACAACAATGTGTTTGGCGGCCATTTTGGATCCAAGCTGGCAACTTTTTCAACATTTTGTAATATTTTTCTAAACTACTAGTGATCATGTACCTTCATACAAAATTTCGTATCTACAGCTTAAACGGTGTGGAAAGTGGACTTTTATGTCCACCATTTTGAATCCAAGATGGCGTCTTTCAATCCCTTTCTTTAATATTTTAGTAACGTACAAGTGATAGTGTACCTTCAAGCCAAATTTGATCCCGCTAGCCCCAGCGGTTTAAGCTCTCTATACTATACAACAATGTTTTTTCGAGCGGCCATTTTAGATCCAAGATGGCGACTTTTTCTAAATATCGGATTTTTTCCTTTACGTAATCATAGTCCTACACCTTCGTACCAAATTTGGTGTTTCTAGCTTCAGTAGTTTGGCCTGCGAATTTATATGGATTACTTTGAACATTTTTTACGGCTATGTCGCTTGTATCCCTTGTCCCGTTACAAATCTCTTGCATAGTATGATAGGACTTATTCCATACATCGCAAAGTCAAACATTTACCTTGCTTTTGAAAACACAAGTCGAACATCATATTACTTAAGACCTGCACAAGGAGACCAACCACGCTAACAAAATATCTACTCACATTAACGTTTGTTGTTTGTTGGCGATTAATAAAAATCTGTAATAAGGAATATAAAGATTAATACATTTATGAAACATCAGGTCATTAGTGTATAAGATAGAGCATCATTTGGAGTTAGAATAAATATCTGTTACAAGTTAGACGCTGTGAAAACAAACCATGAGTTTATCCGTGATTACGAATCAGGTCCGGTAGTCCCAGACAAAGCAATATCAATGATATACATCAAGAATGATACATGAAACTAACCGTACATTCTTCGTATTACAAAATATTTATAGCTAAATAGTTTCTTCATTAAACATGATCAGTCCTCTTAAAAGAATTATAATAATCGGAAAATGAATAGCCGGTCCTAGAAAGATAATCTTTTACAGAATAGTCTTTTGCAACTTACTGGAATAAACAAAGTTGTTATAGCTAAGCTCCTATGTGATATAATGGTTATGAATTGGACAAAGTGAAGAACGTTCGTACTTCGTAAGCCAGTGTTTCATCAAGAAGATTTCATTCGTGGGGGAAGGGGGTTGTGGGAGGCTGACGAAAAACGCATATTAATTCCAATGTATTAACATATAAAATAATAGTAATTACTTAAGAATACGTCGTAATTCCTTAATTAACCACAAAATAACATGAACAATACTTATAGCATCTGCTATTATATACGTATTTCAGTATATGTATAGGTAATACAAGTGTTGAGACTAGTTATTTCGAGGGTGCTGTTGAAAGCCACCAGGGGGACAAAGCCCCCTCCCTCCTCACGGAAAACATGCCTGAAAGGAACGTGTCTATAACCTAGCATATAATATAATAATGAGAACACAGATAAGAATAACGAACTACGAGTTACAAACTCTGTAACTGTCCTCAGCAGTGTTTAAAAGATTCTCTAAAATTTGGTAGCCAATGAGGCCACCTGAAGAATTTTGTGTGGCCATTTGAAATTACTGGTGGCCTCATATAATGTATTTTTTTTTACGTCAAACCTAAAATACGTGGATGCTATGTAATAATGAACCATCATATTGAAATAAGCCAAGAACTAGGATAAATTAGCATGTAAATAAATAATAATAATAAAAAACTAGACCTTCTATACTTTTCCTGTTTTCCATGTGACTTCCAAACCAGAACGTGCGGTTTTCCTTTCCTTCCGGTCCAGAACTGGTGGCCAAACTTCACTTCCAGGTGTGAATTCAGGTGGCCAAATCTAATGATTGCTGGCCGTGGCGCGTCCGCAGCGCAGATACTTCCCCCGTCAGTATCCGGAGTTATCTCCTTCGCATTGAATTTAGATTTGGTAACGTTTCTGTTGCTACATACCTGTGAACAAAGATGCATATGTACGATGCTTACTGTGTCATCATCCCTTGCAGTCCTTACTACTAAATCTCATGTCAACTATCATAGCACTATTTTACCTTTTCACCTTCATGTTTCACTACAGTCTTACACCAGTGTCGTATCTACGGGGGGGGCTAGAGGGGGCAAGCGCCCCGAGCGACACGTTTACTGGGCTGCAAACAGCTAAAAAAAAATAATAGAAGTTTCTAAAGAAGGAAGTAAAACCGCCTATGAAATTGAAATTGACCTAAAAGCGTTCAAAATTTCAATATCGGTGCGCTAAGACATTTTTTTATGTTATTGAATACAACGTACCTTAAAATTTCAAAACCGCGATTCAAGTCAGATAGGCATGTCTACTGCCTTACTGGAGTAAGTAATAGCGATGCCACGACAGGCACCAGAGAAGATAACAAAAGTGCACTACGTGATGCGAGACAATGTTGTGGCCGTTGCGTCGACCGGTCGTGTTGTTTGGCTAAAAAAAACTATGGAAAGGGCTGCAAAAATTAACTTTGCCCCCCCCCCCCCTCGATAGGAAAATTTCTAGATTCGGCACTGTCTTACATTGTTGTCAAGTTTCTGTCACCATAATTATGACAACTGTCCGGGGATACCAACCATCCGGGGCTACCGGTTTCTCCCCTACCTGAAATCCACACAAATTACATACAATTTTAACACGAACGGAACGTTTCAAGACGCTGGCTGCGCGCGCAATTCAGTGTTGCCAACACATGAACTGGAATATGTCCTATTATCAACTACGGCATACATCCCTGTTTTACTGTACTATTTTATGAGTTGGAGCCTCTGGCTATCGGATAGTTTTTGATTACTTTATTTAACTTTCCACCCATTTATTTTCAGAAGACTGGAAACACTGAACTTAAATTTACTCTCACCTAATAATTTCGGAGTTTTTTTTTATAAGTTACCTTTACATTGTCAGGAGTTTTAAGTAGATTAATGCAATCGAGACTAAATTAAACTTAAGGAATTAAAACTAGAAGGGTAAAGCTGCAGAGAGTCCTTCCATAAATTTTGTTTCTGTCCAGATATGGAGGCTCGTTTATCGATATTCTGAATGATGCATCCTTTGGGGTTAATTTACTCCGACACGAGATAAAAGAAATAAACGTTTTGAAAAGAATGAGTGCAAAACATTTGTTATCCTTAGCTAATGTTTCTTCCGTTCTTTCCCAGTGGCTTTTTTAAACTCTCATTCACTAAAAAAAAAAATCCATTTCCGGTTCAAGAATTTCTTCTTTCCTTTCTAAACCACGAGATGATGGCAATCTTAAAAGCTCTCTCGCAATTCCATGTGTTTTTTTCTTCTTTCGTTTAGAGATTGTTTTTTGGTGGACGGCGATTGGACTGCATGTTTGTTTTCGTTAGTAAAAGAAGAAAAAAAACATGAAAAGCCAAAATGGCTCTCCTGATTTTTCTCTCTCTGAAGATATGCTTCAATTTTCCTCCACTAGTATGTTTCTTGCTCACTTCTCCCTCTTTTTTTTTTTTTTGGAGTGTAGACGTGGGGGGGGGGGGGAAGGTTAAGGAAAATAATGCAATATGGAAGATACGAACTTATATTGCAAAGGCCAAATCCAAGGTCATTGCAAAGTAGCGTACTAGGAAAACAACAGAAGTGAAGTCTGGAAAAACTAGAGAATCTAAGTGTCAAAATACATACCTTGACTGGAAATCATAAAAACTAATACGTAAGTGTATTGAATTACAATTATCTTGATAAAATGTTTTCATACATCTTATTTGTTAATACTTAAAACGCAATAGAAAAAAAACTTTGGAGGATTCCTGTAAAATAGTATTCTTCTTTTAGTAAGATAGAATATACAATATTTTTTTTAAGAGTTCATCAAAGTTTTTAAAACTTTAACGTCTAATCACATAGCCTCAATTCGTGTTGCAACCTGGGATTCTGTCGGTCCCCTCCCCAATAAAGGGACCTGTGTCCCCAGATTCTGGAGCACATACCCCTAACTTCAAGCTTTATGGATTCACAATCGTTAGAAACCCTGCAAAACTCTCTTTACATCCCACATTTACACTTGCATCCTAAAAATGGAACCCCTTTGGCACATAACCCGCGGCCTTAACCTTGAGAAACCATGCTCTAATATTTCATACTATCTTCCTAACATTATTTGGTTTCCAAGTTTCTCCGGAAATGGTGCAAGAGATTTTTATTTATGGCCTTTAGGCATCTGAGGATCAGGCCGGGATAGGGAAAGGGAAAGGATTCGGGAAGATGTTGACCAGGGTCTATGTTAGAGGTGCTATCCCGGCATTTGCCTGGTGTGACTGAGGGAAAACCCTGGAAAAACCTCAGTCACGATAGTCGGCCACTGGGATCGAACCCACGACGTGAGCCACTGAGCTATGGCGGTTCGGTTTTTCTTTGCATTGAAGATATTCTGTATCTACATACATCTGAAGGCACTTCAAGATATCTTCTGTAAAAATGGGTTCCATTTTACTTCAAAGAAGAATCATTTGTACTTCTTTCATAGCTATATCCAGTGCAACGGATGCGTCGACCTGAGTCAAAGGTGCCTAAAAGACATAAATAAAATTGAACTGTAACTCATGGGAACAAGTTGACTATGTAAATACTTTTAATACTATTATTTATTTGCTGTAGATATTACTTAATCGCGTAACTGTTATTTCCACAAAAAATACCAATAACTATTTAAGATGTTTACAACCAGATACGTGCCACAATCAGAACTGAAACGGGTCACCGGGTCTATGCTTGGGTCCCAGCCTGACCCGGTGGCCCAATTTTGACCCAGTGACCCGGAAATCAGGACAAAATTTCTATCCTTTCCTTATTATATACACTGTTGCATTTAAACACTGTATCTTTAAGGGGCTGGCCGAGACAAGAGTTTTACGCACAGAGTACGAACACTTCGATGCCAAGAAAGTCCTACCCTGATTTTTATGATTTTATAAATATAGTTTTAGGTTTTACAAAGAGTTGGTTTAGCCCATTTTAGGATTTTATCATTATTCAACCATATATATATATATATATATATATATATAGATAGATAGATAGATAGATAGATAGATAGATAGATAGATAGATAGATAGATAGATAGATAGATAGGAGCTCCTGCGTAGCCTAGTCGGTAGCGCGCTCGACTTCAGGGCGAGCGGTACCGGGTTGGATTCTAGGTGGGGGCTCGAAAAAATTTCGGTATTGACCCAGCATCGTGAGGACAATTGGGGAGCTGTTGTGAATAAAAGACAGTGGCGATCACAGCGAGAGCTTAGGCTCTCCTCTCCCAACCCGCCTGCTCAGCGTGGGAGCAGTAGACCAACTCCTTCCTTCGGGGAGAGGCCTCATCCACTAGTGGATTGAATATGGCTGTGATTTATTATTATTCGTATATTTAAAATAGTTTCATAAAACTTTTATCCAGTCGCCCAGCAATTTCTACTCGATCGATTTTCAGGAATATATATATATACCAGGTGTATGCATAAGTGTTTGCCTTTTTTGGTAAAGAAAACACGTAATTTTCAAGGGAAATTAATTTTGTTTTATTCAAACTATTGGCCATCGGTTTCTACATATTTCGCCCATCTTTCAGCTAATTGATGCATACCATGCCAGAAAATCTGCTTGTCTTTTGCGGTAAACCATTCGTCGAGCCATTTTCCAGCGTCTTCGAAATTGCTGAGGTGCTGCTCTGCAAGCGCGTGCCCCATTGATGCGAAGAGGTGATAGTCAGATAGCGCCAGGTCTGGGGAGTACGGCGGGTGCGGAAGAATGTCCCATCCAAGCGATTTCAAGGTGTCGTTCACTGGTTTTGCTGTGTGAGACGGCGCATTGTCGTGTAACACAATCACTTTGCCATGTCTTCGGGCCCATTCCGGTCGTCTTTCGATCAATGTGTGATTTAAATTAATCATTTGTTGGCGATAGCGTTGTGCATTAACGGTTTCGCCGGGCTTCAAAAATTCATAATACACAATACCGCTCGGGTCCCACCAGACACAAAGCATGG